>DWLS01000136.1:0-40499 GCA_018246255.1 Pachliopta kotzebuea | reverse complement strand
TACACATACATTGTAAATAAGTACATACATTCATGATAATGATAGCTGACATGGACTCCAAGAATGGAACAAAGGATTCGTTATGATGACTTTATTGTTTTGTGTTATATTCTGGCAGTTTGAATATATCATTTTTCTTATTTTTTTTTAAAAGACATTCTAATTTTTTTTGTCATTAATTATTATTTCAAAATATATCCTTTTGTTTATAGTAACTTTGTGGTAATTATTTGAAGCACTGAATCTGTTTTATGAAAAGTTGCAACAAATTTTGGCCATAAATTACGGATGATTATATACCATGTGACAGATTCTAAGATCCAGATTATATATAAAACGTAAGAGTTTATTGATTGATTACTATTTTTGTTTAATTATAGCATATACTTAAGTTATTAAATTAATAATTAAAATTTACTACGAATATAATTTATGCGCCTTGTAAATATGGCCTTTCTCGTATAGAAAGTGGTCTATTATTTGTAATGGATTATAACTATTGGTTGGAAGTTATATTTCGTATTTAAAGAAGGATATTGCATCACATAGCATCTAAAGTTATCATGAATGTTGTGGAAACTATTTTCTATTGGGTACATACTTCGTGATTTGGCTTCTTTGTGGTAAAAGTCAGTATATTTCTCTGTCTGTACAACGAGATGACGCCGTTGCGAACTATATTATGATGCTCATAGTTGACTGACTCTTTTTCAATCACAAAGGACTCGAAGCTTACTTCTATAGACTCTACTAAAAAAGGTTCTTTAAAAATTTACCTTAAGCAATAAGTTTACGAGGTAAACAGGCACAAGCAATGACAATGTTTTATAAGAAAACCTATTAAAAAAAAACTATGCTTAGCTAGAATCGGATATAACAAAATTATGTGAATCCTAAACAATGTCGGTTAAAAAACCTTTTCATGGTTGATAAGACAAATAATACTTTAGGCGGTAGAAGACGTGTCTAGTTGCTGCTGTTATACAGAAATGATTAATTACTTTCTTTTCAGTTGTGAAAATATAATGGACAATGAGAAAAATTATAAAATTGTAATAAATTCTCGTGTTAATATCAACTTCTGTAACTATGATTTCCGTTTTTCTATTATATCTTTTTCAATTTCTGTATGTTTTTATATTTTCAAGTTTTCACAAGATTATTTGTCCCCGTGTTTCGTTATGGTATATAAGTTTGTTACCGTAATACAAAGAACCGTTAATCGAGTTGTCGAGGAATATGGTCAACGGTTTCGAGTGAAATTCCTGAAGGCATTCCGAAACGGAATACGGTCGCCGAAGTGCTAACTCAATATTGCTCTTCAGTTACGCGGTGTGGGTCTTTCATACCAAAACTTCCAACGTTGTTACTTACATAATGTCATTGTTTCAGAAGAAGGTGTTGAATAATAAAAAGATGTTTCACACTTTGTTAATTTCTTTAGAGTCCTAAACAAAATTGATAACCTCTTTTTTAACTACTCGTTAGATAGGCAAAGCTTTCAAATAGATTTTTTATACGATTCGATATTAATTAGTTAGTACATTTAATACATTCATAAATGTGCTTTTTATTATTGTTAGATTGTGTGCAATAATAACCTAATATATTAGTATCTCCGTTTTCATTGCCAGAGACTCTAACCACTAATTAACAACTCATTACCTTAATTTGGTCTCGAATAAAAGTATGCAATATTTGCTGCGTTCTGATTTGAAAGGTATTGAAGGTACTATTTTTAGAATAAGGAGGCTTAACATAACGTGTCTTTAGTTTACGAGGAGCGGTGCAATGTATACCGTCCACAATTACAGCAACTAATATTTATTGTTTTTCTTTTACAAAGCAGTCTAAAGCTACAACTAATCTTTAGTCTTATCTTTATCTTTTATAGAAGAGAGGGAACAAAAGCTCTGTTAATAAAAGAATAATATTGGACCAAAAATTTTCTTTGGCTATACCTGATTAACACATGTGAAACTAATAAGTGTTATTATAAATTAATGAGACTAGTTCAAGTTTTACCTATTTTAAAAATGTTCGTAGAGCTGATTGTAAGTAGGGATTACTTTAAAAGCCGTCAGAAGCTTCGAAAATAATGAACAAAACATTGTACTGATAAACTTAAGTTCTACACTATTATGATAAGGTTTAATATTGAGTGACAGGATACGTTTTGAACGCTGAATTCAATAGTGACAACACACCTGGAACAACAAAGATGTCTTCACCATTCCCGGTGAAAGTTCGTTGAGATGGTCTTCATTGTTAGGTTTTGTTTTAAGTTTACCCTGATATTGTATTAAAATTAATTCGCTGGATACCTAAACTCCGTTATATTGGTACGATAACATAAACTTGTTTTAACCTCTCAAGTTTTTGTTGTTTTAAATATTAGCGAGATATGTTTATTGTAATCATCGTTTGTTTTTAAAGTTCTTGGTAATATTAAATGAAAAATATTTAAATCTCTATATTATGTCATTCATTATCATTTCAACCGATGGACGTCCACCGATGTACATAGGTTTCTTGTAAAGCTATAACTAATCTTTAGTCTCATCTTTATCTTTTTCAGAAGAGAAGGTTTTTATATTATATATGTAGAATATTTTAAATGCTATTTTTCTTCTTTAGTGGATTTGGCGACAAGATAACCGAAGCGTTCACATGATGGTAAGTGATATCCTTGCCGTTAACGACTATACGCTGATTAAAATGAACATAGATACATTGTTAGCGTTGCCTGTACAGATAAGGTGTTTAGTGTCAATACCCCAGTAATTTCTCTAGCATACACTAAACTAGAACACACTCGGATATGAAGTCGAAGACGAACAGGGCAGTGATTAGATAACGATGGAGCAGCGGTTTGAGGTATTGGTACGGAATTTCTAAGAAGTTCCGGTAAACGTGTTTATAGTCCTCACCAAGTTGTTAAAAGAAATGAGTATAAGCGAATATAATAGTCGACATGAGTATTTATTTTTATCTATTGTATTTAAGAGAAACGTGAGTGTCTAAATATTCTAACCTCTCTCTAATTTTAGGTTATATTAGCATTTAACTAGAAATGTAAATTAATATCAGCATGTTTATATCAGACGTCGACTTCTATAGTAAAATAGGTGTATTTGTTAATGATTTCAACGAATTATTCGCAATTTGTTATCAATGTTGAATAAATAACATTGAAAACAGAGAATTTTTTTTACGCTGCTTGTATCTAAGCTTGTTATAATAATTGTTCATAATACTGATGTAGGTACTTACATCAAATTTGTATAGTTATTGCAGTGTTATGGTTTTTCGGTTGGTTAGTGTTTGCATAGTCGTGGATGAAATATAACTTTCATACATTGCGTGGTTTGGCAGTGTGATCGATGAAATAAGGTTTATTAAGATCCTAACGCTACGGCGCTTAAGTAGAAACGAGATTGGCAACACGAAATTAAAACAATACAAAGAGTTTTGAAACTTTGCAGCTGAGAGATTCATAGTTGCTGATATATTATCTTTCATTTTGGCATATGTTCCTTTTTGTTGATTTCTTTTTAGTGCTTTACGGTAATAAATGGATGGATGTTATAAGAACAATATTATTTTATTCCTTTATTGCTATGTATTGATTATATTTCCTTTATTCCGAGTAAAGACAAGATGACTAGGACATTGGCTTGATAGTTGAGCGTTACATTTGTCTAATGGTGTGCTAGTTAGAATCTTGTACACTACATCGCAGCACAATGTATTCGTATTATCATTTATTTCGTAATATCATCTTGAGATATAATACTATATATAATGACGTTACAAACGGTAACGAATTTAAAACAAAAACACATTAAAGTTTTCAAAAGATTATGGCAGTGAAAAACATAAAACCGATCAAGACCGTTTCCAGCAACGGAAAATTTTAATATTCTCAACAAAAACGATTTTGCTAAAACATAACCCAGACTCTTGTAAACAACTAGATTTGACATTTTATCTATAACTTTAAGTGTAAAACTTTAGACTTTAGTTAAAATCTTTTTAGTTAAAATAAAAAATAAAAACTGTTTATTTCGGACAACGAGGATCCATATTATGTTTGTAAAAGTCTTAAAAACTATGTAAGTATTTTATTTTTATTAGCGACATTGTCCTTCGCTTAAGCATATTGTCTTAAGTTTTCTTTAATAATATTTAAAAATCCTTTTTTACACGTTTGACATATATTTCGAATTATATTTATATAATATAATGATAGTGTATAAACGAAGCAGTAAACAATTCAACGTTTAGTTTTACTGACGTAAAAAAGTATTGTTTGCCAATAAATCAGACCGAATGACCAATAAACAAGTAAAGGTATATTTTAGATGTTATAACATAAATAAAATGATTGTGGTGAAGATCCCTAAGTGGAGGCGGCAAGGTTTTTTATTTATGTGAGTCGATGTAAGCTAAAAATCTCGTATCGTCTACCATTCCTGATTTACAGTGCTCGCCAGGTAATTTATTACAGTCCACTTGATATTTGCAGAACTTCGTAAAGGTTCTAAATTACTTTCTTCTAATTCTACTTAAGGATATAGTTTTTATTGTTTTATTAGCCTTTACATACATAAAGATTTTGTCCGGGACAATTATTCCTTATAAATAAAGTAACAAAAATATTCTAAAAAAATCAGAGATCCATCGCCCTTAACTTTTTTATGTCCTTTAAATAATCCATTTTAATGATATTATTATTAAATTAATATCCCCTTAAAATATCACAAAATTTCTATACACATGTATTTCTTTAAAAGGAAAACTTTTTAAATAAATATTAAGTAAAATTACTTTCATCAGAAAATCGTAATTTTTTATTACGCCTGTGATTTAAATATCAATGAAGTCTTTGTCTTGGTTCTGTGGAGACATAAACTGGTGATATTTTAAATAATATGCCATTGTGTGATGTTGCCACAATGATAGCTGGTATCCTTTTCCTTGGAATTATTTCCTTCGTTTTCTCTTTTAAGGAATAAAGTCATCATCGGCCGATAGCCCATTGCTAGACATAGGCCTCCCCCACTTATGAGGGGATTTTTACCGCCTCGCATCACGCTTGCTCAATGCGGGTTAGTGCCGAGCTAAAGCTTCGTTTGTCGGGTGCACCACGAGCGGGTGAGCAGCATGTGACCTGTAAGTAGTTGTGTGGGACCCTTTACACCCCAAAAGAATAGAGTAGCGAATAGCATATTCTAACATGTCCGTTTCTCTACTCAAATGGTGGAAAGTATAATCATAAAAATATGTCATATCTTTTCTAATGATATGACATTTGCAAGAACTATTTAATTGGCTATTTATTAATGAGTTGGTTTAGAACCAGGTGTTTTAATTATAAGATAGCAAACCAAAACTTCACAATGAATTACCTCCGTGAAAAGTTAATCAAATTGTCCAAATCATTTTGAAAATTGAATATTTCTTCTAATTATTATCTTAATCCTGCTACTACACATTCGTACACTTTTTATAATCCTTTTTTCCGCTTTTATCTGATATGATTTTTTTCTTATTATTTACATCATTTAATACTAATGTAATCGTATTATCTACCTGTACAAATTGTGTGTACATAAACACGTAAGTATAGACATATTTATGTGTACTCATTTTTTTTAAATTATTTTTTATTAACAATTAGTGTCTGCTCCTTTGTTACTTAACATCGTAAGAAATTATAGCGTTAGCCTATAACAAATGGACAACATATAAATATATGTGTATATATGGTAATGGACATCATTTCATTAGCCACTTATGTTTGCAACGTTTTTTTTTTCGGTTGATGTCGATGCTTTCGGCCACCATTATGGCCGCAAAAGCTTCATCTGACCCTGCGCTGAAAAGTGTATACATATATAAATTATATAATATAATGGAGAGGAGAGAGACGAGGGAAGAGGATTTGGGGAAGGAGGAAGAGGTGGGAAGAAAAAGGAGATGATAAAATAGATACTTATATATATAAACTATAAAGTGTACCTTAACCTAATTCCGTACTTATTTTTGCAACGTCTTTAACAAGCTAAGACACGAAAATCTTACACGTTCAGTCAATAAAATTATGATTATTCACTACATCATTATGTAATAATTTAACGGGTTACGTTTCAAGTAGCCTAATTCAATAACAACAACGTAAGTAAAGCTGGTCCCCTATGAGGTGAGGCAAAAACAGCTTTTGACAGGATGGCTTTGGAGCTTATGCGAAAATTTATAGAAAATTGCATGGAGCACGCGTTGCGCTCGGAGGGTGCGCGGGAAAACGTCGGGGGGTGTATATTTAGAAAAGCTTAAAGCCGCAGATCGGCAGTCTACGTCCAGCGCGCGAGCGGAGCGTGTGTCTCCCCCCGCTTCCCTACCTACACCCGGCTCGCCGCGTGCGCTCGATCCCGCAATCATCATAAACGAAAAATAACTAATAAACAATTACACATGTGTTGAGTGAATAGAACTGGATTTCACTGTGCCAGTGCTGCATCCGTGGACCCAGTACTCTGGAGCAATTCCCGTTTAAAGTGACTGTTTTGTAATAAAATTATTAAAGACAATTATTTTTCGTAACTGTGAATTCATTACAGAAAACTACTGTCTTTTACTCACTAATAAAGGTACGTTATAAATTACGTTAATTAATATTCTTTCTGTCTGTAGTGTTAGTGACAATAAGATATTATCTTGTCTTTGTATGTTAAAGGTCAGTTTCTTAATGTTATCGACGCTTCTCTACTTTGATATGATGTCACGTGTCCAACATAGAAACAATAATAATGAATAATAAACGTTCAAAAGAGATAGCCATTCATGAATTATAAAGTACGTTGGGATAACACCACGAGTTTTTTTATTTGTCTTTTCAAGTCACTTTCCTGTTCTTTGCTAAATGGTATTTGCTTTGACTGTTTGAAGGAGTTGGAAAGAAAAGTTAAGGTACTCTTGTTTCAAACTGTTTAAAAATTCATTAGGTTTGTTCATAAATTAGAGTAGAAACGTCAAGAGCGACACCCGATATCGGGAAAGCGTGGTTATTATTATTTAAATAGAAAATGTTGTGTGTGAGGTGTTTGATTTATTGTACATTATTAAGCCTTATGGTATACGGATCGTTGTTTGACGGGTGAGAAATTTATTGGCATATCGTTTTTGTATTGTAACGTTAGATTCCCGGTCAGTGAGCGCGTCCGGCGGAGCACGGAATTTCCACTTAACAGGCACTGCTTGACATGAGAATTCTTGCTCATAAAAGATACGGAGTTTCGGGAACCTTGACGACGTCCTTATAATAAAAGTACACTTTAATTAGGGTTGTATAGTTTGTTAAACATATTGAGTTCAAATATGTTTATATATTGCTTTAGTTATAGAACATAGTATAAGTTTATGTCACAAAAAGTATTATTGTACAGCGGCATAGTTAATATTATTTTCAAATTACTGTCTATTATAAAAATGTTAATGGTATTATTGCCTGTAATAGGCGAAATTTAAGCAAAAACTGATTTTCTGAAAAAAATATTAATAAATTGATTGAATTTCTAACAATCTTTTTCGTATGTTTAGAAGTAAACCATATATAGTATTACTGCGTGTTTGTTTATATTTAAAAAATATTGTTCACTCATAAAACAAATATTTATACGGGTATATGGTAATAAATTCGGAAACATTTTCAATTATTCCCACGTGTGCAGTGTGTGGGGCGTGTAGTAGAAACTACAATTGTGAAACAAAAGTTCCTGTATAAAAGTACTATAACTACACAAGCAATAGCATTAAGGGCATAAAAGCGTCGACGTAGAGTTAAAATGCTGAAAGTTAAGCAATAAGTCTTTAAGCTAAACGGCTCCCCTGAAGCTCGTATGAAAAGCTCAGTATATAATTTATTTTCACTGTATCATTTTTCGTTTCCTCTGAATATCTTAACGAGTAACGCGTCCATTGAACCGAGCTGGAACAATCAGCTCGTACTTCGGGCGACGCCGACGTCTTGTTTTATAAATTACTGTGTCGGGCTCCTTTCACCAGAGTTTTTCGAGCAAAAAATCGTTAGAAGTGCTTCGTATTATCTCTTTCACAAAACGCGTGTCCTATATAACGCTTTACAGACTTTGTCTATTTCGCCAATTTATTTTTACCATGAAATTCGTTGTGAGATTAATCTTTTATTAAAAAAAAATTTAAGCAACTTCTGTAGAAATTTTTTCGTTCGCGTTAAAAATACTTGGTCCTATGCTTACGATGCATTTAAATATCATTAATAGTTTATATTCTTATCAGTTAGTAAGTTACCTATCATTATGTATTGCATCAGACAACTAAGCTATAAAATTAAACTCTGAAACTTCATACCGATTAATATAACTTAATTTCAACATGTTTAGAAATTTCATAGTTCAGTAGCTATTAGATATCCCACGGGAAAGATACTCTTACGAAACAATCAATGACGAAAATTCTCTAGACGATTTTGCCTCAAATTTAATAGTTGGTTGTAGCTGGGTCGGGGTCTACTATTACCACCAATTAGTCGATTCAGGGCGGCCTTCTTTGATACCCATCGGTTGTAAACAGAAAATTGATCCAACCGGACCGCCTCGGAGCAACAACTCATCTGACTGCGTCCAAATACATTTGTGTAAAGTTAAGATCGTTCAAAATTGTTCAATCGTGTTTATTTGATAATTAATAAATGTACATTCAAAACCACTTTACTTTCATTACTTTTAATTAATAGTTAAGAAAAATCTTTTAAATCGTGAAATTAACGTATCTAATAGTAATTCTTCTAATTTCTCTAATGATCTTAACAAAATCGTAATAGATAACAAATGATTATTAAGATTTTTTAATCGCAAATTCATACTTGTTCATTATTTATGTAAAACAAAACTTCTATAAGAATGTTCTTTTGGTGTAAATACATGCTGTTAAAGCGATTGTGATTACAAAAAAATTCAGCTTATTTAATTGGCAACAAGTGGTAGTTGATATGGTACGTTATGAGAATATTATTATTATAAATAATTTGTAAATTAAAAGAAAAAAAAATACCTTACTCATTCTGCGTTAACTTTCATTTCATTTCTGTTAATAGAAACTTAGTAAGTTTTTTAACAGCTTTTACCTTTAAATTTATCAGACAATAAGTTTAGGGTCGTTTTGTTAAGAAAATTGATATTAACTCTGTTCAGTATAAGTTAAAGCTTAAAAATCCTATTACCTACCGGACCTAGTTTCCAGAACGGCTCATAGGAAGTTCCTTTTCAGAATGGAATATTTCTTCCGTTATACTCTTCTAGCTATGAGCTGATGTCCTTACGGTTATCTGTGGTGAATCTAGTTTTAAGATGGTTGCAATAGGTAAAAATTGTGTAATATGTTAGTGTTATTATAATTCACCCTCGTTTCTCAGATCGATCTCGTCCTCATCTACACATAAGGTAACTCTCCGAGACCTGATGAAGGATAAAATAGAACACTAGGATACGGTTCACACGTACTAAATTAATTAAGTCTCATGAAGGAAACAAGACACGCACAAGAAGAAAACACTCTCTGTACTTAGATTTCATAAGAATAGTAATTTCAATGCACGCTTAATAACAAAAATATCTAATAATGAAGTGTGTAAAAGTAAGTATTAATTTTGCTTTCACTTAGAAAGTAATCCTTTTTTTTGTCACTCAACAATGTCATGGGGATTTCTTTGGAGTCACCGTTGTCAGGCTTATTGGCGAACGTAATACTTAATAATGCTCTTGAAGCTGGCGTAAAAGACCCACAACTTTATTCCATTATCGATAGCTGGCAGTGGTTGACCTAACGCAGTTCCCATGTAATCCCCATTCTACGAAGAGGCGTTAAAAGTTACCCAATGAACTCCCAAACTTTCTGCTATCATTCATAAACATTTCACTTTTAAGAGATCAAAGCTCTTATCTGATATTTTACTCGAAGTTATATAATCTTTGCGATTCGTTTCTGAAACAAAGAAAATGTTAAATAATATAGACCATAATTAGAAATTTAGCGTTTATTATTTTAAAAAAAGACCAAGTTCTTTTTTAATTTTAGATATGAAAATTAAATTAGTGACACTAATAAGTAGAACCCTAATTGAAATGTTTATTACCTTTATCGTCTCCAAACTTGATTATGGTTAATAATAACGAAGAAAAATCGAAAATTGATCATACCACAAATATGACATTTATGATCATTTAAACGAAAATACACGAAAAATGTGGTAAAAAAAAAATTGTTATAGCTCATGTTTGTTACATATGTATTTTGTAAAAACATATGGCTATATATAAAAATATAATTCCGGTCTTCAACGAGCGAGTGGTTTCATTACATGGAGATGGGATGCGAACCCATGCCTCTTCGGACTAGTGGCTTACACCTCGCTATAATTTAAGTAATTATTATTTTACAGCATGATATTAACATAGATCACAAAAATTAAAAGAAATTTTAAATTTAAAAACCCGGGCGCAGGTTTTAATAAAATACTTTTCAAAACCATTTTCAGTTGGTAACACAATTGTAATTTTATCTACATCGAATATATTAAGAATGACTGCGCGGCGAAATTGGAAATTGAATTATAAATATTACTGATTCGGTTTTATATATGAGGGGTTAAAAGAAAAACTTAGTACCTCTATTATATTGGCACATAATGAATGTGCGTTCATACGGACGTGAATATGGATGGTATGAATAAGTTATTTGCACATGCGGCTACGTTAGGGTTGCCATTGTTTGTTTCGCAAACATAATCTCGAACCATAATAAATTTTAGATAAACGATACAGCATCTAATGCTCATACAATTCCTAGTAGCTTATAATATCAGTTATGCAAATTTTGTGATTCAGAAAAGATTGCAATAATTATAATTTCTTTCAATGAACAAAAATACAAACCGAAAGCATTTTTTTACTGTACATCAAATTAGATTTTTTGTGGCATTAATCGTGTTCGTATACATAATACACTAGTTATCTTAATTTAATAAGAATATAATGATATAAAAAAATTACCTCAACTGATGTTGTATTTATGCAGCCATAATCAACCCTTCCTTTAAGCGAGTGTGGTAACTAATATACACACAAGTTTATTATATTCAGGAACGGACAAAGAGGTCTGAAATGTTGCGATACGCTGTTGGTCACCCTAATACAGGCACAGGTTAGTACACCGAGTGCGCTGTAAGCTGTTTAAACGCTTTATTACTACAGTTTGTATACAGACCAAACACAGCTCTTTTAATTCGTACACTACGTACGTTCTCACAAAAATTAGATATCTTTCCATTGCTTTTTTTACACTTGACCATGTTAAAGAAATACACATGCACACCTAAGTACCAAAAAGTTTATTTAGGTGTATATTGATTAGATAAATGATGAATATGCTTACCAATAGCAATTTAATGCTGGTTAAAAGACTTCTTTACATACATTGTGCACGTCACTGAGATATAAAAGTTAAAGTCACAAGAGTTTTTCTATTTGTTATTGATTATTCTATAACAGTTAATTTATCTTTTAAAGTAGATAGTTAAGTTTCATAAAGGACTAATGATCTTTAGCTCTGGTGGTAAATCGCTGTAGCCGTACACTATCTAGGGAGGCCCCAGCATCTATTTCTGTCTAGTAATATGCAAAGATCGTTGTTGCGATTTATAGGGCGCTATAGCTAGTTAAATTATTATCGTAATGAGACTTAACATCTTATATCTCAAGGAGACGAGTACAATGTCGTGCAGTGAAATAAACATATATATGTATATATGTTTATTATATACATATCCACATTAACTCCTAATTAGTGCAATATTATTTTAGACAGACGTATCACGTTCCTTAAAGTCCTGCTCGTCTTGATGGTCCGTGGAACACCAATGTAGTTATAGCTACTTAATATAAAATAGTTCATAAAAAATTCAACAAAATATCTTTAAAACTTATTTTTCTATTAATTTGATAATGTTTTTTTAATAAAAAATTAAAAAATCATCATCAAATATAACAAACATAAAATAATAGCAGCACCGATTGACAGATAGATGTGGAGATCGTCAAGATCTATGTCTACCAATGGACGTCTGTCAGTTGGCGATATAATTTTAAATTTATATTTTGAACAAAATTTAAATTTTTACTCCAACTAAAGTAGTTTATAGCTCATTAGTAAGTCAAAGGAATCATGTTCATATTTTATACGTCTTACATAGTGTAATAATATCTTTTACAAAGTTCTTTTTGTAATATTAGGTAAGCATTTTGCACATGCTTTTAATGTAATGAAACGTTTAATTTAGAATATATATTGATTTTACTAGTCTTTCGTTTTCAATACAACTGTACACGTGTGTTTACCGAGAACAATTGAATAATCGGCAAACATCCTTTTATCGTCCCTAGAAAGCCGGTAACGACCGCCGATACATCAGGGTTAAGGGTGTGCGATCAATATTCAATATCCGACCAGAATTCGCCTCTTCCGATCACCGGATATTCCGGATTTACCGACTATTTCTGAATCTGATGTTTCCATGCAGAATTTCTTACTTGTTATGGCGTTATTTAATTAGAATAATACATTTCAAAATTGTTTATGGACGCCTGCAAGCGGTCTAGTGTATTTGGAACCTAAATCCGCTTTTGCTAAAGATTTACTGGAGCATTTAACACGACACCTAAATAAATTACATGCGCAGTGTGCCAATGGAGGATTATATAAGCTCAAGTATTAAACTACGTAAATTAATTACAATTTGGTTATTTAATTTTATATTGTTAATATTAAATAACTCTCAATGGGAAATTTTCTGTTTTATTTATTTATTTATTTGAATTAATTTAAACAACGCAATCATCCAAGAATTAGACATAAATAAATAATTAAAGAAATTATTAACTTTCATAGAACTAGCATAAATGTCTAAAGTATAATGCCATAATAAGAGAATCAATTCTATTACCATATACGTGGTGAAAACGATGATTCTTTACAGGTCCTTCTGAAGGCTATCTATCTAGTTGTATACAACCTCAACCTCATCTTTCCGTTGGGTAAATATTTCTGTGCCCCGGTGAAAAAGGTATTTATTACACCAATGTAATAATATATAATATATTATTGTGCAGAGCCTACCGCAATGTGGTGCAGTGTAAGGCGTTTTAATTTAGTTACATTGTATGTGAACGCCGTTTTACTTACCATCGTTTAGGTGCTCTACTTATCTTTTCGCTTTATGATACAATCAAAATTTTTGGATTGTATAAATTTAGCAATATTAGCCTTTAAATCGGTTAAAACTCACATCCAGAATTTTCATGTTTAACGAATTACAGTCTTCTAGTAAATAAATATCTGTGGACCATTTATAACTGTAATATGGTGATACGATGAAATTGGTACATAGCAATCAATTACCAAGTGATTTTAAATTAAACTTACTGTATGCTAGTTTGTGAGCGGTGATTTCATTACTCAGATCTCCGCTCAAGAACCGTTAACAGCTAAGATAAACTGCTTCTACAGCTCAATCTGCCTCACACATCATTAGCTAATTTATGTTGCATTTGGAACTTAATTACGAAGATGGGCCGCTATCTTCGTTAAGACGTTGCCGACGATCCACCTTAAACTGTTAGCAAATTCTGATCAAACTGTGCATCTCATTAATGCATTAATTACATACAAAACTTTACTTCATAAATAGCTGATTGGCAGGTGTACTAAAAGGCAGCTTTTGAAATGTAAGTGGAGGCATTGATTGGTTTTACACTATAATCAAAGCAAACTGGGACTTAATCCATTTTACTGATGGATTTTAAGGGATTATGTCCATGATTGATTCATTAATATGAAAATTTAAATTTAATTTTAATGAGTTATAAGCTTGCAATTTTCTTTTAGCCACGTTAAAATATTTTGTGCTATTGATGGTATTGTTTTTAAAAACAATATTAATCAGATTTGTGGATATTTTTGGAGTAAATAAATATTTATGAATATTTGTACGGGACAGGAAAATAAAGTTATTATAAAAAAAATTAGGCGACGGGCGAAAATCTCTCTATAACCGTGATATATATACTCGTATTATACAATATTTTCAATGGTAAAATATTTTGTTGTCTTGCTTGTTGAAAACAATATAGATTTTTCTTTTCAAGTATTGTTTTTTTTAAATCTTTACTACATTCGGTTTTATGTATATTTAACTATAAATTTATGTGTATCTACTGGCGGAGGTACCGGTTCGGTGTCCTTACCCATCTCGCATCGAATCTCGCGGCCCGTCCGACCGCGACGCAGGTGCGCAATGCACCTGCCGACCCGGCTTACCATAAAATGTGATTCGAACCTAGTCTGAGTGGAACAACACTGTCTCTTTCACACTCAAGCAAAAGACAAAGATGCGAGTACAATCACGCCCGACATTAACTCAATATACAGTGGCGGTGGAAGAAAGGAATAACACTTTTTATCGGTGCAAAAAATATAGGAATTTGAAGTTTGGGTTAGCAGTTCACCTGTAATCACACACAAGGGAGTTATACCTTAAAACAATATCGTAGTTTTGTGTGTTCATTGAGCAGGTGTGTTTTTAACTTATTCTCACGACTTTTTTCTGTACAGATTTGATTTTTCATTGTCATGTTAGACAGTTAGATCCTAACCTGCTACCTCTGTAGCGCAATAGCCAAGCGTTTGTTTGGTATTAGAGAATTGTCGAATCTGCCCATCTAGCTACAATCTTTATGTTGTTCGTCGGCCGCTATAACAAAATTAATGTAGTATAGAAGTAAGCTTTCAACATATGAGAGCCTAAATATTTTGATATTGTAAGTTTTAGGTCATGTGTATCCTATTGCAGAAAAAAATATGTAATATATTATTGTTATAGATGAAATAAAACTTTTAGATAATTATTTCTCTGCTTATATTCTTAATGTGTAATCTCAGTACGACTAAATAAAATGTTATATAAATCTGGAAGCAAACAATTGCAGTTTAATGAATATTAAAAAGTCGTTCAGTTTTTTTTTATTAAAATCGCGCCGCACGATTTGAACAGGAACTTCAATCTACATCCGTAATGGAAGGATTCGAAACGGTGAAGGCGAAGTTTTAAGAAGTCACGCCACGGCTCGTTTAACAATACGTCTTAATTAAAACCTTCTCCGTCAGACACATACCGGCATAAATTCCATATAATTATTTCGTTACGAACCTCGCCGCAACACGTTTGATCAATACAGCCGTTACCGCCCTAAGTAAATTGAAACGATAATGATTATTAGATTACGTATACTTACATATTATATAAATATGATATTAAAATGTATGTTGCCAAAGAGGCGGTTTGCAGTTTTTCCGTTGGCAGAGCATGTTAACGTGCGGTCGGTTGAACCGAAAAAAAAATTAATTCTCCCCTGTCACGAACAACCGTGGTCTGCCGGAGTGATAGTTGCAATTTTAAACTATTTAAATGTGATATAAACAATTTTTGTATCGATCCGCTATAAATTTAACAATAAACAACCCGGCCATTCATTGATCATATTAATTCAATAAATTTCGGTTGTTAATATGACTTTAACGATATTTTATCTATTGTATAAAAATGTCAAACCATGAAAATTTTTTACAAAGTATTATGATGTAGATAAATAATGTTACATAGCTACACAGGCACAGAAAATTACTTCTGATATAGTCAAGTTGTTAAAATTTTTGATTTTGTTTAAATCTTATACCGTAGACTTAATTTTGTTTTTAAAATGTGTACATATTTCTTGTTGTGATAACGTACTTGTTTAATGTAATTAATCATAATTCAGTATTTAACTCGCTTATTTCATGCTACTACTGTAAATATTTAAAATGTTTTTGCATGTACTTATTTCAAATCTATATGAATTTTGATATTTATACTTGAAAGCCAAATCATTACCTACAAAAGCTGAATTAACGTTATTGAAAAAATATGGACATCATCAAGAATGGATCCCGCTTTGTTAGTGTAACCTCAAACGTTAGGTTTTCCTTGTTTGTCTTGGGTACTGCTTTCTGTGCAAAATAAAAAAAAAAACATTAATTGTTTAATAAAATGGGATGTGGTAATCGCTTCCAGGTCAACAATATACTCATTTATTATTCTTAATTTTATAAAAACAAAACTGGCACCGAAAGCACCGTTGATATTTATTACATGATTATATGGGTTAATTACCGTTGAATAAATGTGAGTGGTGTAGTTTGGAGTGAATTTATCGTGACGTTTCACGCCAACAATAGGCCGGCCACTGCTTTTGTTGGCCAGTTGCACAGCGGGGCCCACAATGTGATCGTTTTGCTCTTGTAGCGTTCTTGCCAGTCTAGACGTAATATTTCCAACAGGTACCATAATAGTTACAGACAATATACATAATTTAGAATTCCTTACCCATGTCTTATTCTCGTCATGTCTCCATGTAAATATATCGTTTGAGCTTTGTGATGATAGATGTTACGAGTTGGAATTAGTAGTGTTTGAGATTCATAATATAGTTAAACAAGATTAGACGTGAAGCGATTAAAGTTTTTTAGAATTATATAGGACTTGTATATCAAATCAACTCATAAATAGTGTTTTATTTTTAAATTCATCTTAAAATTAACATTGGAAACTATTGACCAATGTATTCGTTATATACTTTAAAACAACTTTCACGAACAACTCCATCTTATATTATTGCCTCTGTTTCGAGTAAAAATACGGATTTATAAAGAACTTCGCAACTGCAATCAATCTCGGCACCTGTTTGAATTACGTTTTGCCGCCAATGGAAGAAGGGACATGATGTGATTTGATCTACTATATTGATTTTTAGATGGCGTTCGATCAAGTCGCGATCACTCTTTATTTGTTAATTTCCTTCTCCATATATGACTACTAAACGGTGTTATCCTGTACAATTACACAAGTTGTACACAACATGCGAATTAAAGAAATTACCGTCATCATATCTTTAGACGTTAGAACCAATGTTGCAACCCTAATGGTCGGTTAAAGGGAACTCGTTTACCCGGGAACAAATCAAATAAAAAGCTTTTCTACTTTGAAGGCAAATATGTGGGTTTATTAAAACAAAACATCAACCGTACTCATTTCCAATTCCAGCGAGGGAGTGTGCAGCGGCGCCTCTTAACATTCACAGGGCGCCCGCGCGCGGTAGGTATATTTAATTTGAATTATTTTAAACTGACTGACGGCATGTCTAAACGACACTCTGAAAAAACAATAAGTGAGTATCTTAAGAGGAAAGCTTCGAATAAAAAGTAGCCTTTGTTCGCCGTTGAATATTAAAACGCCTTTGCGAATATTCTCAAAGTCGGACCGCATCGTGGTTTGCGAATATTAACCGCTTGACTCATTCTTGATTAAAAGAAGACGATTCGTCAGAACTACCGAGGCGTGTGTGATTCTTTATGATAGAGTTATTGTTTATTCATTCAAACGGATATTGTAAGTTCGTGATAGGAAGGGTGCACATATACTCCGCATACGAATTAGTGCTTACATTTAAATATCAGTTATCAGTTATTTTAAGGCTTAAAGTTCATTTACTATAAATAGTTGCCTGTAATAGGATAAACTTTGCCATTTTGAGCAAAGAACAAAAATATATTGCAGGACGATCTAAACATTTCGCTTGACGGAGTCCTGATAATTTTCTCTGGCCCACGTTTGCGTTCGTTGGTAGCGTAATTATCTCGAATTAAGCGAGTCATTACAGAAGCGGCAGCTAACGAAGTAGGTTTACCAACCGAGCTTCATGACTGGAAGGTTCAGTTTCGCTTCCAAATATAACTACGGAGGTCGCTATCATTAAGGCAGTGTCGTTAATAGAAGAAGACTTTGCGGGCCTATATTTAATTATATCTTCTCGTAATCGCCTCGTGCACTTTGTAACCGAATAACGAACGGAGTTTCTGAAATACTTCCTAATGATTTTTCTAGGAAATCTCGTACATTGTTGGGCTTTTTATAGTTCCAATAAAGACAAGTTGTAACTTGTACGATCGCTAATCCAGTTTTGGTTTGACTAAATATAGAATAAAATGTAGCAAGATGACTGCACATGGGACGGGTGTGCGGTTTGTTCGGTATTGCTGCGGTTAATGGTTTTTATTCGCACTTGCGGTCGACACCAGTTACAGAACTAGAATCGTGTTCCAAGTTTCCCATTTTTATTGTTTGTTATCAATCAAAACTGTAAACATAGATTGCTTCTCGGTAATCGGTTAGCTTTTGAAACCGTTATTTATTTTTCATCATTGACAAAGAAATTCTAGCACATTTATCTTTCGAACCTTAAAGCGCTAAAATTACGTCGTTTCGTCGCCATTAATCATTACCATCAAACACTGCTCTTCCAAGCGACGTCGGTTTTCATCGGATGCTTTCAATCTGGCCCTCCTTTATATTATTACAATAAGTGATTCACTCGCCTACCATTCGCTCACTTTTCGGTAAACATTATATGAAATTGGCAATAAATTTCATTTCGAAATATTGTTCCGGCAAAGTACACGGGGTGCACAACAATGGGAATGGAACTGAGATGTCATTTTATGAAGATGTTCACTTGGATGTTTTGTTAAGTCTAACAATAGTTTTATTTAGCTTCGAGCCCACTGCCCACACGCCCGCTCTAATGGTTATGATTGTATGAAGACGTTAAAATGAAAGGTTTTATTTATGAAAGAGCCAATAATAAGGGCTGCGTGCATACCTTTGTTGATTTTTTTTTGCAGCGTATCCACGGAGGTTTGTTCATAATGGGAAAGGTGTCAATCGCGGCCGGGCTGGGCAGGTGTACGCGAGGCCGGAGCTGCTGAGTCGTGGAATAAAAATGCTCATAACTTTATTCTGCAGCTGCCCGTCAAGCGGCCATCGATTCGTGCCGACCGCTTACACTCGTCTTTTTATAATGCCCAGTTCCAGAAAAATGTTAACCGACAGTCATTATTTTTAATTTGAGCTCGGATTCGCTGCAGGAGCATGTTATTAGAAAAATGTTTTATTAACTTTACTCAAAAACTTTTCTGATTGTACAATGTCTTCAAAAATACAATCAGAAAAGCTCGCGTTTTATGTCTTAAAATATATTTTAAAAAGTAAAGAAGAGAATTGGATAAATAATTAATTTAAAACCATTAAAATTGGTTCATTACCTAATCCGATGCCCCAGTTATTGAATTTTCTTAAAAATTCCTTTCTTTTTAGTTAGTGTCTATTACTTCTGGGAATCCGCTCTTTTTTGAAAATTATTTTAAGAATTCAGCTTATGAATTATTACTCTTGATGATTTGCCGTTTCATTGAGGAATACCCAACGGCTTAGTTATGTATAATTCCACTCCATTTATTTTTCGTAATACCATGTTTCAATATTAATGCTAAGAAAAATCCCAGCACGCGTCGCGGAGCGGCGCGCCCGGTGCTAATCTCCTTTGAATAAAACATAAGATGCTCGATATCGTACTATTAGGGTTAAAGCGCATTTAATACAGCCTTCTATTACGGAACAATACGGGGAGAGTTTGGTTAAGTCCCCTCCAGCGCCGCCACACGCGCGCCTCTAATGCTCCATGCTTCCGATAAACACTTAATTAAATCCTAATAAAAAGGCGCCGATGGTGAAACCGTATTCCTTCGTGATAAGAGAAATTGATAACCTATATTAATAAAAATTCGTGTGCGGTATTCTAAATTCTACATACATGCAAAAGGACTTCATATCAGTTACGTTCCAATACGACAAACGTAGAGGTAATTCCACTGGGATTATGTTCCACCTCTGTTAGTTGATCGTGATTATATTGATATTTCAGCTTATGCTCATTTAATAAATATTACACGATCTGTTTGCTCTCAGATGTTAAGGGTGATATAAGTCGACGTGTATGTCTGAATATTAATGAAGACTTTCTTAATATTTGTAGTTTGCTGACGTGATTTACGACTCCTTATCACGGATCACAACGGCGTTCTTCTAAATAGGGGCTTTAAATATTAATACAGGGTCGTTGGCGCAATCTCGTCGTTTCAATTAAACCCACCCACGTATCACATAAACCTTTCCAAACTCTAGCCTCTACGTCCCGATCAATTTGCTTTATCTGTGAAGGGCTCTTATCGCCGTCTAAAATATTTACAGCACAATAAAAGTCATTCCCTTAACAAATAAACTTAATAACTCCGTAATGAAATCTCGAGACATCGACGCAGTGATGATATTTAAAAAATCTCTCCCGCTTAGTATAAAATATGACTTTTTTTATATTATTAAATTTAAGGTCTGTGGTAAGTCATTTTTTAAATTAAATTTATTTATTCAAGATTCAATTAGTTACAAGTAATAAACGAGATACGAACTGACATTCTAGATTTTCTTGTGTCTTCGCTTCGCCAATTTATCTCAGATAAATTCAAACTAAACTCGTAAATCAAAGATGAGCCTTTTAAAAGCACTAAATAACGATTCATACGTAATGTTTGTGTATTTGTTAGCATAATTGCATCTCTAATAAATATAAATACATTTTTAAAGTAATAAATATGTACGTGAAAACTTTTCTAAGGTTCTCATCATTCTTATTACAAGGGAGACGTATAAGATTACATGTCAAGTCTTCAAAGTATTTTCGAGAGTTGTTAAAATTCTCCGCCGCATATTATTTAATTAGCAATTGAAGGAGTCTCAATTTAGAGAGGCATCATCATTAAAGATTTTGTGAATTCGTACTTCACATTTTCATTGTTAATAAAATGACTTATAGAAAATTCTCAAAGCAAAATTGCTTCGCCTATACTGGCAGTAAATTTCATTTGTCATTCGGGTCTTCCTTTGACATTCTCAGCGCATCGGACGAGGTATCGCCGGGTATAAAATAAAGTATCATAGACATAGTACATAGTGGAAAAGATTTTTTTAAATCGGTCATACGTAAAATAGTTAAGTGATCGAGATTAAATTAGTATATTTTCATATATATAATAATAATTAGCCAATTTTTTTACCATTATCAGCCATTTTGTTTTTAGTTAATAGTTAAAATTTTTGTGTGGTTTTTTATATACACTACTCATCTATGATTAGAATCTTTTTTTTTGTAGAGAAGAGGCCTACTCATCTATACTTATTTGCTATACTCTTTTCTAGCTATATCTTTAACATCATTTAAAAATCTTTCCTTGAGATTTTTTTGAATAACACAAAAAGTTATGTATTTTTTTTTTATACTACTAAGGTGGCAAACAAGCAAACGGCCTGCCTGATGATCGCCCGGAGGAACCTCATGTATATAAAGTTTTAATGAAAAATTGATATATTAAATTCCAATGAAAATTTTTTTTATGGTTTTATTTAGAAAAGTGGTAACTCAAATCTATTGTGATTATTATTTTGTATATTAAAATGACTGATGTATGATATGAACTGATATCATGAATTTACTCTCAAAATTATGTTTTTTTTAAATCATAATTTTGAAAGTATATATAATAAAATGGTTAATGCTTGACCAGGATCCTACCAGGTGTTAAGTGGTCTGTGGTTATAAACTGTGTTAACCTTGTCATAACCTTTTTATATGATTGATAATATGTATATTATAATAAATAATTATCCGTATATGATATGAAAATGAAATAAAAATATTTATGAAAAAATTTTATCAAGCATAAAAATAATTTTTAATGATACAAGAGATCCGCTTCCGCTTCCCATGCGGCCATCCCTTACCGATGCAGTAGGCAGTTCTCGTCACGAGCTGCCTGCCTGTGGGCGGCGCAGCCCCGAGCGGGCTGAGGGTGGCCTACAATTCACTAATGCGCATTGTTTGCTTAACATTTCCTGTTTCGCGGAGTCCGGTTTGAAAGGTTAATTCTGCAGTGTAAATTTCAAAATTATACATAAATAATAAACGCCCGTCAAAGCGGATCGCGTAGGTTAACCGGCTTAAGGTGATGTTGTACTATATTGTTTAGGTCGAAGTTAACCTTTGTTGTTCCAGAACTATTAGCCCTGTATTCAATTTAAATGAAGTAAATAAATCCTGTTAATAGTTTATTCAATGAAAATCAATAGACGAGCAGGACGTTTATATGACGTAACATATCTTTTTGTAGCAATAATGGGCTGGTTAAGACGATATACGTTACACCGATTTATTAAGTCTCGTTTAAAGTAAAATTGATAGTAGGTCTCCTTTGCCGGTGACCGTTTACGTAGGTACCATAGCAGCTGACAAACATTAGAGGCAGTACAGTGCAAACATTACTGTGTTCCACTTTGAAGGGCGTTGTAAGTTAGTAAAATTAGTAGAGGTAACCAGACTTAACACCTCATGTCATAAGGGGATAAGCGCAATTAGGTGCTGTTTATACTATTTTAATCAACGCCACTTTATTTTTACAGCTCGCGGAGTCCGGATCCGCGAGCTCAGGGTCCGATGAAGCTTTCGCTGCCATAATAGTGGCCGAAAGCATCAACTTCATCCGGAAAAAAAGCCACTTTATTATAGGCAAACGTTTCACTTACCATCAGGTGAAAGTCTTGCTAGTGTCATTGCCTTGTCAAACAAAAAATAAATTATGCTGTAGATATAACGCAATACTTTTTAGAATCATATTACGGCACTGTGGTATATCTCATTATGCGAATGATGATTTTTAATTTTTTTTAAATTACAGCTTATAAATGATTATCAAGGAACGTTTAAGCGTTATTACGCCTTGAGTCATATTTAAATATCGACGTGAATTTAAATAAATTTAACATTAACAGCTCTCGCCGGTGTGCGGTGTTTATGAAACTGATCACACCGGATCTTGTACTAAAGTGGGAGTTATCGTATGTATGCCTCTGGAAATTGTATGTAAATAGTTGGGACACCTGCTGAATACATTTGTGTACGCGTTAGTCCACCAGACGATGTTTGTGAATGTTCAACCGAGTGCACTTGACTATGTAAATCTATTAATATGGCCGCCACTTGAATGATGGGCCGAGGTGTTATGTTAATCACTAGTTAAACATGTGACATTATTTAACAACGGCTCAAAAGTAATGATTTCTTTTCTCATTTAAATCTCATGACCAATGATTTTTTTAATAATAAATTCCTTTTAAATGTGTGTGAGCTTTTTCACTTTATTATTATTACTAAAAACAAAATAAGTTTTGTTGAATTTCTAAAGAACATTGTTAATAATAACGAAGCGACGATACGAATATAATATTAACATGATGGTGAGTGGTACATCGGATCAGAAATCTAGTGATAGTTATGTACAGTATCATATATACGGTCGACGCTTTGCCGCACCATGTATTAATTTTCATTATCCTAGTAAATTTACTAGCTACAACTTTTAAACCGAAACACCCCAATGCGGCTCTATCTTTTGGAAGATAGGCGCTGCGTGGTGGTACCTTCTTATATCATTTAAAAAGCCTCACTACCTTTAAAAAAATTACGGATAATTTTACCAGATCTATTTTAAACTTAGTAACTATTAGTATAACTATAACTTATTACAAAAATTTCTGTGCGTTTTATACAAAATGTTGAAGTAAGTTACATAAAAGTTTTCTTTCTCCCCCTTTATGAAAATGTTTATAGACTGTTGAGTCGTAACATTTTATATGAATTGATTTTGGTTTTGATACAATATTTAATTTGTTAATTAAAGGAAGTACACAAATTTCGTACCCGTGTGGTTCGTAAGGGGCAAACATAGACTCCCCTTTGTTTGGGTTGTTGAGGTTGGTTCATATACTCTCTAGTTTTTGTCTCACTCCGTCCCTTGCTAACTTGAATACAGCATATCATTAAGTGAAAGCAAAGAAATTTCTTCAAGAAGTATATCAATTAAACTTTTAAAGTCAATCATCATTAATATATGTTAATGGGAGTTTTAACAAAATATCTTTTTCAGAGACGTGATATACTCTAGCTACTCTGGCTTCACTTACAGAAAGTCCCAGTTGTACCTACTGCCGATTGCGCACACTAGCTAAGTTAAGAAAAGTTAAACATGTCAGGCATGACCTGAGTATTCTCCTGAGGCACATGAGTTCTTCTACTGAGTTCCCCAGATGCAATACGGATCGTGTAACTTTATTATCAGTGGTAACCAAACTTTTGTGGTAGTTTTAGGCTTGTAAATAAAAGTGAGTTAAATAAATTAGTCAAATACATAGATTTCTTTCCACCGTAATTGTTGGCTACTGCCTTGTTAGTCTAATTTTTTTATTTGATAAAGCAAAGAAGATTAGAAGTTCACTGATGATACATGATATACATGTCTGTAATAATGTGGCGCTGGTCAGTGTGATATAAACTGCATCACATTATACTCGTCGCCTTGAGATAAATTGATAGTAGTTATAGGGACTACCTAGACGGTCCCCGACAACAGAGAACTTTTTTTTGTCGCGGGAGAAATCTTCACAAGATACTCAGCTTCTGGAAGGAAAAAAGTTTTATTTGGAATTTATATCCACTAAAACCCCCACGGTGGTTACCTCCAATGTTTTGCGCAAAGCCATCGAATCTCCTACGGAACTTAGCGGTACCTCCGCGCACTGCTGCCAAACACATCCCAGGGAGAGCCGTTATTCTCCCCAGCACCCACAGTGTGCTATTACAAAATACTAGACCACTTCGTACTTGTCGTCCGCCCGGGATCACTTAATAGATAGTGAGGATCCATACCCATAAAGCCTGCGAACCCGAAAAATCCTTTTAGTCTCCTAGTCTCCTTCTACAAGACAGGCAGCGCATACCTTAGTCCCGATAGCTTGAGTTACAGGGCTACAGGCAACAGAGACAGAGACCTACTATCAGTAACCTAGAGGGGTTTAAGTGATCTGTTTCTTAAGCTTGTTTTAATCAATTAAGTTCAGTATTTTTTAAGTAATTTGGTTCAGATATTTCAGTGAAACACAGATGTTATAATTATTTAATTGATGTTGTTGTTGTCGGAGTTATACATCCTTTTCTTTAATTTCGGCGTCATGTGTTCGTTAATTGTAAATAAACAACTTGCTTTTACTGACAGCGCAATTACTTAACAAACTTAAGAGAAGTAAATATTATTAATGCTGAATATAATCCTTTTCCCGAGTTATGGTGAATTTGTGCGAGGGTTCATTAACTAAAACAATGCCCGTTAAATGTTTATTGTTACACAATAACAATAATAATGGCTAAACAAATAACAAAGCCTTTTACACGGTCTTTAAATCAACCGTTGTTTCGTTGTATGCTCGTTGAGTCTGCTTGCACAAGAAAATAAGAACAAGAAACATTTTTGTTCGACACACACGCGTAATAAAGTACAATCATTATCAGGCAATGAAGCCCACAATCTTGTTAAGTACGAGTAACCCAAGTTGGTATTACTGTAATGATATTGACTGTGTTTTTATTTATCGCCGTCTCCTATCTCGCTCGGTCATTCACTCACCGATGCGATTATCACTGTACAAGAGAAAAGTTTTTAAATTATCGACGTTGTCAGTAACACTAATCTTACATCTCAAGAAATGTAGCCGCTGCGATGATTCAAAATCGTCATCAAAGAAATTATTAGCCATTAACGTGTCATCGTTACTTTTCAGTGTTTTAAAAGTTTATAGCGAGGACACTTGGATCAAAGCTCAAGTTACTGATGTCCTTTTAAAACGGTACATAACGTTAGAGGAGAATTTCAATAGAATTGTAATTGATTATGCTATGAATAATATCTCCTTAAATAATTGACAACTAGTCTCGGGCAATACTAATTACTTTAATTCTATAAAACTTTAGTAATTTTTCTGAATTGCATGGACAATAGCTATAGATATTGTATATAAGTAGATTTTCAAGTTTTATCGACAAATTTGACACAGGCTTCACGCTCATGTTTCTTATTTTAAAGGACGATTCAGAAGCTACTATGAATTAATTAAGTCGAAATCAGTAAGTCATTATTGGAAAGCAATTAAGTTTAACTAAGAAATTACCATTCAATTCGTTAATTAGAACTAATTAAGACAATTTAAATTCGAAGCAGTTCGTACTATTTGAATTTTAATGTTTATTATCGATTCATCTAAAAGGGGTTGAGAAATAATGATATTGTTTAACTTTATATACAATGACGGTTGAAATTGATGATTGACTGAAATAAATAATAAGTATGTAAGAATAAGAGAACAAAAAATGTTATTACTCTTCAAGTTTTTTATTAAAGCCCATCTGGATTTTTTTCTCGCAGTATTTCATAAGAACATCGAGATGGGCAATTTGTCCGGCTACCGATACGGCTGGACCGACAAAACGACCGGCATTACCGTTAACAGAATCGAGTTGATGACCAGATAGAAATCTATTAATAATATTCGGCCAGTCAGACAGATCTATAAATGATGAGTTTCATTTCAGATAAGATCACATCCTATATCTCGGATGATTGATAGGCACCGCATAATATTACTTAGGAATTCTATTACCTATCATTGATGTATTGTTTCTTCGCCCATTATACTTGCATTAACATACTTCCATGCTTGTGATGGTAAGCTTGTCGTTGTTTAAAGCTGCCGCATGTTTCTCAACGTGTACTCGAACGTTGAAAACTTTACAATAGTTGTCGATGGTTTTGCATAATGAGCCAGTTCGTTTTAAAAGGTCGTTATGCATGAAGGTTAGTGGTACGGTATTTTCAACCGTGTAATGTACATATCATTAAAGAGTTTAAGGGTTTTTGTAAATTTCGACAGTAACAAATTGGTAATTCGTTGCGTTACACTATGAAAAAATAAAATAGTGGATTATCATGATAATGATTGTGGTCCGTTATATCAAATACATGCCATTGTCGAAATGAAAAACAATAGGCATTTTAAACGTATAGCGTGTCTATTGTTCATTTTATAACAATGATGAAGTCGTTTGTATTTGTATTATGAGTACGTTTAGCTTAACTATAATAAATATACAGACTTTATATTAAATACTAATGTGTTGATAGCCCAGTAGTTATTGAAACTATATTTGTGGGTATAATATAAATATGTTTAAAACCGTGCAATATTTCGTTCTTCTGGTGGAAAAAGCATTTGCGAGGGTAGTCCATCGCTGTGAATTTAAAAGCCTTTTACACAAGATTTTAACTCACGATTGAGGAAGAGAGTTGTAATTAATTTACGGTTTCTGTATACTGCTAGGTGTCTATCTGTCCGTAATGTCATAACTTCCATTTCGAGAATAGATTGTAAAGTAGTTTTTATTTTTGAAATAAGTCTCAAACGAGGGTGCTCTCGGATGAAATTCAAAGAAATATTTATAACATGACATACAAGTAAAAAAGTTACAGGTTTTCACTGAACGAATCAGCCATTTGTGTGAGAAGGTGAATAAGTTTTCAACATTCCCTAAAAATTAATAGGCCATTCTAATTTTCGTAAATGCTGGCATTAAATTTATTCAGAGAAGCATTTTCAAATAAATTTCTGTAAAAAAACCTTTACTTCTTCTCTTATATTTTAATAAAACTTATACGTTCTCGTAGTTTGAAATATCATAGAAAAAAACTGCCTTAGTCCATCATTCAACTAATAGTTTATAATTGATTATGTGGTTCGTTATAAAACTCGTGGTTTCCACTAATGATGCTATTGACTTAAATGGTTTACGTGAACTTGTATTGTAAGCCATTAAACGCTTCGAATAAAAAGTGTTTCGGTGTTGAAAGAAAAAAATATATCCGTTGAATATCGAAATGGGACCACACACCCGCTCGCCTGGGCTCTTTTGTAAAGCTAATGATATGCACATTTATTTCGATACTTGGAGCTTAGACGCTGTGTGTACCTATGTGGGTACCGCGTTGAATAATTTAAATTATTTTATTCAAAAACAAAGCTGTATTAAAACTATACCTTGGCTTAATGTCCGCAGGATGAGTTACATATTAATTAGATCTTTAAAGTAATTTTGATTCAATTATAGTGTAGAGCCTAGTATTATAATACAGAGAAGAGGAGAGTGCACTAGATGAATATGCAAAATGAGTGAAAATCCGTTAGAAGAGGAGGCAAACAGCAATATAACACACGAAGGGCTAAAATATAAAAATAAAGAATCCATGTTCATCAACATGCTGTCAAAGCTACCGCAATTAAGAGGAAGTAGTAAGTTTTTCACGTAAAACTTGCCCATCGTATCTTACAATCATATATTTAACCGAAAGGTTGTCTGTTGTAATGTACTAGATTGTATTCTGTATGTATCTGACACAATTAGTAAAAGTATTAAAAGCATTCATCAAGAATGCTTTTAATACTTTTTGAAACTACTTCATTATTTATATATATTTATAAAATATAAACGTATTAACTTCTAAGCATTTTATAACAATGACGTCTTTCAAATAAGACATGCCCTTTGTGATTCTGACAGATAAAATTACGTTTATTTTTCATTACTATTAATTCAACGATCACAATGTTTGCAAATAAAGACGTCAGCCTTTATTTGATTCAGGGATAGCGATTCTACGAATAGCAATAAACGGGGAATAATATTTTCTCGTTATGACGTATGATGGATGGCTCGGGCAGGTAAGCGGGTGCTTATTATATTTCACTTCAATAGTATAAAAAAAAATCTCCACCCAAACAAACTCCTCTGTTATATGAAACACAATAGGAGCCAGAATCTGCCGCACCAAATTCTAATCGGTTACGCCAGTTTAACACTCTTAATAGGTATTTTTATTTACGGTACCCATAGTCGTTAATAACAATTTCATCTCATTAATAACCACCGGAGCGAAAAGGGAATGCTTTTAACGTACGACTAAAATGTGGCATGCGTTGTTTTGAATGGCAACATCCGCATTAATAATGTTTAATGTTTTTATTTTAAAGACACAACAATGCCCCTCGGCCGTAAAAACGGTATATAATCGACATGACGTGTATAAAATTAAAATCTACTACTCGTTCCCTTTTAGTTTGTATCCGTTTTTAAAGGTGTAATAAGCATAGACTTTAAAGTATAACGATTTATTGCGTTTGACCATTATCACATTAAATGAACGCTTTAAACATCGAAAGTGATAGTGTAGATATACTTCCGCGTCCATTAACACATTTAAATATTTTTTAGAGTTCATGTATAATTTTTATAACAACGCCTACAGGATTTTTATAATTGATAACCCGCTTTTAATGAGCGATGACTCCTATCATACTCATAATGTTGTTTAAATTATGTGAAATTGTTGTTAAAAGTTATTATGATATATTTAAAAAAGGACCGTATTCTTTGTCATAATGTATTTCATTTTCAGTGCGAGGGTCTGCGCGCAACATAAAATTAAGTAATTCATTCGGCCCGAAAGGGTAGATTGTTTGTATCTGACATAGAAAAAAAGCTACGGTATAAAACCATGAGTAGAAATGGCCATGCTTCGTTGCGTCCCCCTCGATCCTGTTGCGTTCAGCCTATCCTGTCCGACGCATTCCTATTCCGATGTTCAGATAAACTGCCCTTATCTAATATGCTTCTAAAATAACGCTCCGCTCGTAATGTTTCGGGATTTTATGCTCTGAGTGTTTCATTGTTAATTTAATTAATAAAACATAAGTCTTTGTGTACTCTTTGAAATATATTCATAAAATTTACGTTTACACGATTATTTCATTTCTTATTTTATTATATTAGTATTTATTAAACTATTGTCATTACATCACAGAGAAGATATTAAATAATTTTCGTTGTATTACTTTTATATTAGCTTGTGTTGTAATTAAAACGAGGATTGATTTTATAGTGCATCAATCTGGGTCTGTAGTAAGGAACTGTGTCAAGTGTTTTCAGATTGTTCAACTCTCAACCCTTGCACGAAATGGCCACATGAGGGCTAAGTAAGCAAGGCAAACGGTTCGCAGTTCTACAATGGCTAATGAAGATATGCGAGTGCACTCGACTGCGTGAACATGTGTGCCCGAAGGCTTTCTTTTTGTTTACTCCCGCGGGATTAGTAATTTAAAAGTCAATGCGGATACTCGAAAGGGTCAATCGCGTAACGCTCCCTGTGTATTGAAAGCGGTTACCCTTTTTTGTATTCCAGCGATGGCCCATGAAAGTTATAAGGGCTGAGTTGTTGAACTATGTAATTGACTCGGTTCTGCGGTCACAGGCTTTGTTCCGCTGAGGGCAGATAATCGAAAACGCCTCTGGTTAGCCCCGAATGATGAGAGGAAACAATACGAAGTTGATATGTGAACTCGCCAGACGGTCCCATGTTTGATTTGCGAAGAGCTATTTGCTCGTCGAAGACCGAAGTCAGAGCAGGAAATTGGAGCCCGCCGCCGGTTTTGGCTACGCTAACACTTGTCCAATTACTTCCTTTTTGGACAGTTTAACTGTTAAACAAGTTGAAGCGACAATCGTTTTAATAAAGGACAGCCGTTTAAGCGTTCCTCTTTGTGACCGAACAATTTCCGACTGACACGAATTCCCGTCGCAAAAACTAATACGTTACGACTAAAATGAAAACAAAAAGGTCGACGTGGTGGGGAGTGATGCCCGTTATAAAATAGACATAAGCGTTTAGCTACAACACGGAATAGCGAGCTATTTAAGTCTGAAGCGGTCCCTGTGTGTGCCATCAATTTTATTTTCTCGCACAAAACATGTCGGCTGTCGCAACGCATTATGCCGGGAGCGCCACACGCAACATTCGAACAGTGGTTTATTTCGGGCAAACGTGGACGTGGACGTGTCCAATGATTGACTTATCCGGAGGTAATTTGAGAGGCACTCCTGACGCGGCAGCAAGGCAGCGCGGCGGCTCCGCATCGCCTCCAGAGGTAACTCAATACGCGACTGTCCCCGGTCCTCGGTCCCCGGTCCCGCTCGGTGACAGGTGAGAAAATAAATATCCTAACAATATTTTTAACACGATTATTTTTTATATACATTTTTCAAATGTTTTTAATAGATTTTATTAAGAACAGATTTAAATATAAATATTTGTTATGCTATTCTTAAGATATTTTATTTTAAATCGGTACAGAATACTCCTTTGTTTCATGAAAAAAGGGCACATTGATGGCTCCGCGTGATTTAAAAGTTGTCTGTTTTAAGAGAAAAGCAATACGGATGTACCATCTGTGTGTTGTCTCTGATGAATAGCCCGGAATGTACTATGTAACACGATACGCTACTCTCTGCAGGATGAACGTTTGTTACGAGAAAATAGAATAAATCCGCTTGTAAGCAAACTGTAAAAGGACGTGATGTGTAAGAATTCGAGTGCGTGGAGCTAAGGATACAAATGCGTAGAGCGAGCTTAGTTCGAGGAGAAAAAAAAAATAAGTACGGACTCCGTTCGCGTTCGGTGGCTTAATGCATCGCCATAATTCAATCGAGGATGGCCCGATTCTTTCGTACGAGAAAGAGCATCGAATTTATTACAATGCTCAAATAGTTCAGGCACCCCTAGCTATTATTTATGGCACTCGGTTGGTCTGTCACAAAAAAGCGGACGGGTGCCTCGAATATCGCAGCGGGCTACATCGAAATATAAGCTGCAACAACACGCACTTCCTCCGCGCTCACCGACGCCAATACAGCGTCGCGGGCGCACCGCACACGATATTGCGTCTTATTGCTATCACTTTATGAAATAAATTTTCTTTACAAAATTTCATTTCCATTTTTCTATTCAAACAAGATATATCAGTGACGAAGTAATCCGGATTTATTGAAAGTAAACTACTGTATAGGAGGTATGTTTAAATGCAAGCCATGTGGTGGAAAATGTGGGAACCCCGCCAAGACGTTGCCCTACCAAATGACTTTGTTAGTTCATTGTTATGTTGCTACAATGTTAGTATTCCATTTAAAAATCTTTTGTAAAGCGCGGCTTTGTGAAAGCACGATTTGTATCTTTAACGTTACGATTTTAGGGAAACGTAAAAGAGCCTGATAATAATGTGGCGGTTTTGTTAGTTTAGCTAGCATTTATGTGTTAATGAGAAATTATAATGTTGTTATTATGAACTAATGCTGTTTTAGCCTATTTAATTTACATATAATATTAATTAAATTAAGTTTAAAAAGTGTATATGTGAGACAATAATTTTCGATTCGTTTTTATAGAATTTGACATAACTCTCCGTAATAGATATATTTTATCGATGTTTAATAAAAATTATGATTTTTGTAATGGCAAGGAAATGACTTTTTCATTGAAGTAGACGAAATAGTTGATAATATTAGAGGTTAAGTATAAGAAGGCATGTTAGACATGAAATTATTGTGTAGGGAGAGTAGGCATTTACAGTAAGGACTGATTCAATAAACAGAAGACATCGCCGTCGCCATCAATAACTTTTAATCCACGAAATGAGACAAATATCACGAACCGGGTCAGCGGCTATCTTCTCACGTTTGTTGACGACTTAAAGTGTGATAATATTTATTAAACGGTTCACTCGAAACGAGCGGCGATAAATAAACTTTTAAGTGCGCTACGAGTCATCAAAGATTTACTATGTATGGTAAAGGCTGTTTTTCTACATGAGCAGCACAATTCACAGCGGCCACTCCGTAATGGATGGTGTTTCGGTCGCGATGTTATCATTTCATTTTACTTATAATTGGTATTTATTACCAACTAGTTCGTAGCTCGCACGGGGAATATGAAACGAGCCGAAGTTAGTGTGAAAGCGGCTCGGTGAATTATGGTACTTAAGGACAACCGAGTTGAGCGATTAAACATTTTCTTTTTATGTGTGAATAATGTCGGCTCCTTAGATGTGGTGCGCGATGTAGTACAGATTTATAGTTTAATATTTCGACCGAAATAACGCTAAAAGGTGAATGGATTTTATAGCTAAGTTATGTAAATTTTAACCGTTGCATTAAAGCTGTAAGTTATTAATTAAAAAAAACGCGTGTGAGCCACATATCGATGTGTAAATAATGGTGATAGGTAGAGGTAGGGGCGTGTTAATGTGAGGATTTGCTTGCCATGTGCCGGAGGAAATGATCCGCCATTGAAATTGATATTAACGCTTAAATAAGCTGGAGGCCCGTCTGCAAGCTCCCTGTCAGTTCCATCGTTCCGTATAAATCATATGATAATTGAATCATATGCTGCGTGTCACAAGTAATTAACGAACGCTGCGATACGCATCTCGGGCCGGGGCCACATGTGCTTTTTTAATAATGTCGCTTCTCGATTTCCTCTCGCACACGCGACTCACGCCCGAGATAGCATCAACAGAAATTTCTTTAATACTCATATAATGACAATGATTGCTCCATCCCGCAGGCCGCTGTGACTTTATTATATTAAAAGTCATTGTGAGAATAAATTGAACTATTCTCCTCGCCGACGGCCGTGCCCGCGCGAATGTACACTGGGGAAGGGATAACGATGACTCTCTTTTTATTTCATGCACTAACATCTGCTTAATAGTTCCGCTGACATAAATTATCTATTATTAGGTGAAAGATGTCACACAGGGTTCATTAATATAGGACAATACGTTTAATGTTACTAAGTATTTGTTACTACACTGTAATAAATGACACGTTATATTTTTTGTACTCTGTGTTGTAGTTCCATTAATCTTGGGAACCATTTTACCCGTGGGCAGAACGATTCGTTCTATTAACAGCATCCCATATTAATTTTGGCCAGCGGCTAAGACTGACGACGATTGGCCCAGAGCAGCCTCAAACGGCCGACCCGATGGGCCATAAAAATGTTTGCAGCCGTATAGTAATTACCTTAATGTAAGTACCATCGAAACAACCTTTTTAGCGAATGACTCCTCAAAACTTTCCCACGAAGCGTTTACATCTAATTAAATTAAGAGCAAAAACATAAATCCATGATGAGTTGGCTAAAAAGCTTCAAGGAATTTAAAAGCCTCCGCGTCGTTTTTTTGGAAACTTATTTCGTAAAGTGGATATCAGCGTCAAGGTTAAGATGAAATATTAGAGGAATCATGCCCTGCCCCGCCCAGTAATGAGACCCGGAGGAATACGTAGCAATATCTTAATACCTATCCTGGCCCAGGGTGACAAATATACGGTATTCAAGTGGAAACTGTAAATAATTTATAACCGTCCGCTTTACTGCGTCTAACACCGTGCGATGACAAGCCGGGGCGAGGGCAAAGATATTGCCCGCCAAAATATACTAGCGTTAGTAAGAATTATTGTCTACGAGGAGGCGAAAGTGCTTTCGCACCTCTACGTTGCTGTGTAAAATTATTAATGCCACTGTATTAGCAACAATGTCACGGTGTTCTGAGATACTTGTACTTTAAGGGAGCCATAACTATTTCTAAACCTTATTTAAAATTATTATATTTTAAGTGTACATTAAACAAAATTCATTCATAACGTGTGAATGTTTAAGGACCGGGTGACATCAAAGGTTTGTAAAACCATAACGTTTCCTCTCATCAAAGAGTAATAACCGAGGACATGGACAGGACTTGGCGGCGTAAAATAAACACTTTTACGAGTCGCATGCATTAATTTTTTTAGTACTAGAAACAATCTTTCCGAAACTAGCCTTGAAGGCGTGCGACTAAAAGTTGAATATGAAAGGGACTCGTAAAACGGTCATAAAGAGTAGTGAGGAGCGGTAGGCGCGTGTTCTGAGTGCTCAGCGATGGGCACTTTGATTTGTGTTGAGCAGCTGCTCCGAAGCGTTAATAACTTAATTCGTCAGAGTCGGCGGCGCGGAAGAGGGTTTCTAAACCTTGCTGCATGTGCAGACGTCGATGTAACGGCTAAAGCGCGGGAGTGTCACTAACTCGCCCTTTTCAAGTTAACTGTAAATCACGCAAACTGTCGAGTCGCCGTAAACTCAAATCTTTTTAACATTACTGTGAAAATCGTCCCGAAAATAATTATGAACATTGTAATTAGAAGGTAATGAAAATTTATATTGTGATGTTGACTTTTTACTTAAACATGAAATGTTTATCTGTAGAGACGACTTTTAAGTTTTATTTATTTGAACAGTTCGTATTATGCGGTGTGTGGGCAAGAATCCAACGCTCTCATCGCTCCGGGCTTTAAAACACCTCTTCAAATTTGGTTACTGTTTCTCTCGTAATAATTCATATCCCGGTACAGAGCGTCGATGTGGAAGCCACTCCACAGCACGCTTAAGTGTCACTAGAGCTCACCTCAACATTATTTTTATATTGTATCTATACTATAAATAAAAAGTAACTACGCATTCCCCTCAGCTCTTTATGATGGTAGCCTGTTGTAAATATGTTCTTGTTAATTGGAAACACGTAGTACAGTTTTAGTTCAGGAATCGATAAGTCTTATTTGATTAAACGACTTGGGAATACTGAGCGAGTATCCTGTTTTCTATCTACGCTACGAAGGCATCCGAAGCATTCCGGCATGCTTACAATATTCTGTTAATTAAAGGTCTTTAAACTAAATTACGCTTTGTGTACTTGCTTAGATTTATTACCGAATTATTGCAAAATTTGTTTCAAAACATTATTTTTACATTTCGATAGTCTAGGCATTATTCAAACATGGATATTAGAATTATTTACTCCATCTGCCATTATAACAATCAAAATATTGTGGTTCTAATTAATTAACGGTTTTTCTTTGATGTTTTTAAAAATTGAAGTAGGAATTAAACAAAAACCGTTTAATTAGTATGTTTTTATAATTAATACAAATGCATTAAATAGTTGGTCATTAAAAATAGAAATTATTTCGTGCATCATTAGGTAAGGTGAGGACATAATAATTCCATCACCCTATCATGTCCCCCGGGAGCCGTAAGAGGTGAATAGGGAAATAAATTACTTAGAGAATGAGCAACAATTTGCTTTTGTAGAAACTTTTGTATTAGGAAAGTCAACCGTGGCATTACGGCAATTATTCTCCATACAACTAACTTGTAAAGATATTTATAAGAATACTAAAATATTCACAATTTTCATAAAAAGCATATAACGTTTCATTCATATTCTAAATATTTGACTAACGTGTTCCGGGATTTTATTATTAACAAAAAAATATCTGCAACACTTGAATACAAATCAAACTTAAGTGCTGTTATGATGTTAGATATAATTGAAAACAATTATAATTTAGTAGCAACTTTTAGCCCAAGCATAACTTTTATATTGTGTAAAAAATTAGTATATGTGAAAGCTGTTTACATTTTAACAATAATGTACTTAGTTTCTTTTCATAATCCCTTTGTGTAACTCAGATAATGTGATAGTGTATGATTGATTGTACCTAATGAATAAATAAAATGAACCGTATATTTGCAATTCATCAAGAAATTACATATTTGATAAAAACACTATTATAATAGATAAAAAGAAGTTATCAATGCGTTAAAAACTCAACAAAAATGTATAATTTATGTACATAAAATTAAGGTAAATATATTTACGTATATTTACTTTAATTTTAGAACAAAATTGCTACTCTTTTTTAATTAAAACTTTAAAATATCCAAGCAAGATCTTTCTCGAAACATATTTTGTATTTTATTTTTATACTCATCGAATTGTAAATCCATTAAAAGTTGTCTTTGTCGGAGGAGTAAACACGGCGGCACCCCGCTCCAAAGTTAGCCTTTAAAAATTAATGAGAACTTCCTGATTATTTACATTGTATCAACAGAGCCATGAAAGTATACATCACCGTGTTCCTATTTTTATAACCAGATACACGTTTACGATTTAATCTTTATAACTTTATATTTTGAATGTCTGAAGCACGAATTCCGGTTCATGTGGAGTGTTAATCCAGCGCGGTATAAATATTGCGCCCGAGGGTTTGACAGGGAATAAAGAATCGTGTAAAGAATGCACGTTTGGTTATGTTGTGATTGTCGCCGCCATTGTACAGTTAATATTTGAATCCAACAAAAGGAAATGTAGTCTTTATTACAAAAAAATAAACGTAAAAAGTGAACTGAGAACGCTGCGTCAGATTATAGGCATAAATTATTACATACTTTTGTTCAATACGAAGTGCTAGATGCTGCCCATTCAATTACTCGGATGAACCTTACAAGGCGCGCCGGGTCTTTTTCAGATGTTTGTATAAGGGATTAGTCGGGGATATCTGTGCCGGTATCTCCGTGAGATAAGTACGAATATACGTCAACGTCGAACGACTAAGCCGATTATTTTAAATGTATTCACTTCCTTAATGGAGGTCGTTTTTCACGTGGCGGGGCCCTGACTTACTGAAGATTTTAGGTTATGATCCGGTCAACGACTGCCGAGGATTAAACATCAGATGCACTGCTTTTGACATTGTCATTCACTTGCGGTAACAATTTAACATATTCATTATTTGAATTACGTAATTTTCTACCCATAATATGATATAGTAATATTAAGATGTATTAACATACGTTAACATTTTTGAAGTACTGTTTTGATTTTGTTTACGTGTCGGTCATACTAAATTCATGACAATTTTCATCACTTAATGGCATTAAAATTGTCTAAAGATACTAAAGTTTACATTAAAAAGGTAAGGAAGCATAAAATTAACAGTGAAAATACGTAATAAATTCCATTCTATTTTTAAAACACACTAAATAATGAAATAAATAGTTGAAAAAAAAAAGAAACCAAAACTAATAAAGGTAAAGTAGCGGGCGCCCACCTGCTTGGGCATTGACAAATGCCACACCCGGCTCCTGGGGCACTCGAGTTGCCAGATCTAAGGCCCAAATAATATACATATCATTATTTCGCCTCGTGCTCTCATAAATATTACTTACAAATTCGCCCATCCAACGGCGCGGTGCCGCTGCGGCAATTTTTCAAGAAAATAAGCCCCGGGAGCGAGTGGAGTGGATCCGGCGGAGGTATAACACAAATAAACAGTATTGTAAACTCATATCATCTAAGTTTCACCCGTTAGCGAGTTGTGGAAGAGAACTCACAGACTGGAAACTAAATATTATAACAAATAAGGTTATAAATTAAAGTAATAAAATTAATTACTTAAACATATCTATCCTGTCAACAATAAGAGATTAAACAATAATGCTTGGAAAGTAACCTTTGGCGGCTGCAATAAAAGTTGCGGTGGTAACTATCTAAATAATCTTCGGTCAAAGAGACCTAGCACTAGTATATGACCGTGGCATACCACAGTTACACATAACTTTGCAGAACAATCAAGTAGTCAAATCAAATAATGAAATCGCTGCTGAATATTGAGTTTACGTAATAAGTAATTAAGTTATATAATTATTCGCATAGCATGCGCACATGACGACGTTCGCGTTATAATAATTTTTTTCACAACCTACATCCACCAGTCTAGGGTGTTACCGGGCAGGTGGCTATCTAATTAATTAGTCGCGCTCCCCCCCCACCTTTGTATACAGGGGTTGAAATTAAATGTGTATTTTGCATTTTTTTCTTCTTTAGAAGCAGCACCGGAGACTTTTATACAACACTTGCCTATATCATTTACTAGTAATATAAAATATTGCTGTGAGTTATCTTCAAAAAGAAAGCTATGTATTAAATTATGAAAACGAAAAATTTAAAGCATTAACAAGTAGAGTTTTGTTTATTTTGGAACTTAATTAAGTCCTGGTTTTCTCGTGCTTATTGCAGTACCTTTCTATTTTTGTGTGAAAATTTTGTATTTAAATTTTCTAAGGTTAACGAACGTTTAATACTTTACCTGTCCGTTTTATTTTTTTCACTTAGTATTTAAAGCTATTTTACGACTACTTTAGTAATGTCATTCTGGGAATATGCTGTGTCTTGTCTACTTTACAGTGCAGGCCGTCACCCCTATCGCGTGTCGGTGCCAGCGTGCCGGGCGAGGTGGGGCCGGTCGCTTCGCGTTATATCCCCTGTCTACATCACATTACATCGTTATTACTACAATCAACTATACGTATTATTGTGTGTGAAGGGATAAACGGTCACATTTATACATAAGAAAATATTTTTTTAACATCTATTTTTGCTTACTTAACATTACAGCTACGGTGCGGTGCACTCTTAACCGGAACACAATATTGCCCATATACTACGATTTGTCGACAGAATGAAAATACTATATTGCATTTGTAATTTTTAATTTATATCAGGTTGCGATTAAAGAGCTTTTTAACTTATTTATGTGCAAAAAGTTTCAATCATCACCTTTCCGGATACGACAAATTATTAATAGCAAAACTTTAGAAAGGAAAATTACAAAGAACTACAAATTCTCTTAAAAGAATCTCTACTTTTAACTGTGGAAATTTTAGTCTTTAGTTGTTTTTTTTTTGACAGATTAAAAAGCAAATTACTATTTCAAAAGAAGATATTTTAATTACTTGAGTTTGCATTGAATAAGCCTTTTTATCGAGAATGCCAGTGTAGAATTATGACTTAAAATACGATGAGTAGTTATAATGAAGGCAGACGTCAAGTATTCCGGGAAGACTTGTACATAGCATTGTTTTCTTAGAATGAAATCTGATGTTTTGACAGTTTGACTTACTCTGATGGCAAAGAAAAAAAAATTAAAACGTATCTTTTTATAGGGAAGGCGGTATCTCATAATAAATTCTGACAGATCTAAGTAATTTTTTTTTATTATTAATTAAAAACGTTTTAAGTTTTATTCTTACCGGTGTGGACGAATTAGGCAACGCTTTTACTTTGAATTTACATTTCTCATAAAAGTAAAATTTTTATAGCCTTTTTTATTTTGATGAGTAAAGGTAATATAGTGCTAAATAATTAATGGCTGATAAATTAAAATAGATAACACTTAACGAGCTTAATAGAACTGGAAGAGTGTTATCTTGAAACCGAAATATGTAGACATACGAAACATTATCGATAAGAGGTTCCAGTAATGTCTACATCTCGTCGAGACGATTACAAACTTAATCGAACTACTTAACAAGGAAATTACATCATTATCTTACAAACTAGGCGGACGTAATGTCTCGGGAAATGTCGTTTTTATCTAATGTATCACTAATGATAAATTGTCTCCAGCTGAGTTATAAAGCACAGTTGATAGAGATATCGAATCAGTTGCAAATGTCTTCGATAGAGAGTTGAAGTTAAATGATAAATCTTGTATAAATGCGTTCTATTTGCATATTAACATGCCGATTCATTGTAAAATACACGTTGACTTTAAATTCTATCTTTAAAACGTTACGATCGATACACGTAAACCAGTTCTACACAAGTGCATTGGATATCTCTGTAAATTCTTCTTGGATTCTCTCTGTAAATAAAACCGCCTACGTAACACCATCGACCCACGTCTCAAGCGATAGTTATAACGTCTGTAAGGACAAAT
>DWLS01000135.1:0-40516 GCA_018246255.1 Pachliopta kotzebuea | reverse complement strand
AGAGAACTCTTTTTAGGGTTAAGCTCGCCTTTGTGACACTATGTTACTTTTATTAAATTAGTATTGTTATATATATATACGTGTAAGTGTAGTGTATAAAGAATGAATAAATAAATAAATAAATAAATAATTGAGATCATGTGGTTTTCTGCTTTAAAGTAAAGATTAGAATATCTCTCTACGAGGTTCTGTTGGATGTATTTAAAGAGAAGAGGTCATTATCATAGAATATTATAATTTTGATAGTTTTTATTTACTGGTGATAGGTCTGTGTTCCCGGATACTATCTGAGTACGTACCATTACAATTTCTAGTGAAGCTGACAAAAAGCAGTGTGCAAACCTTGCTGTGTTCCAGTTTTAAGGGTGCTTGCTGTAAGCTAGTGAAATTATTGGGGTAACGAGACTTAACACCTTATGTTTTAAAGCAACGAATGCAATGTGGTGATGTGTATACCAACTTAACTAGCGCTTCGCTTCGTTATTACCAAGAATATGCCTTACCATCAGGTGAAAGCTTTGCCCGAACTTTCATCAGAGGGAATAAAAGAAATATAAATTTTTATGTTATTAAAATTTTATTATATGATATTGAACTCACGCTATCGTTCTTAGCATTGGAATTTGAAAGGCTTTTTAAACCTTGCTAATTTTACTGCCTTTTTATTTTCTATTCGGGCATACAAATTTTGTTATTGATATCTTGACTCCATAAAAGAAAAATTATTGTCTATGCAGATACATATAGGCTCTGATAGTTATATGTTCTGTTTGAAGAACATTGTAGCCGATTAATTATGATAGTGACAATAATGATATATTCTCTTAAAGATGAAGAAGTCAGTGAGGTGCAAGTAATGCTAGAAAATATATATGTGAATTATTGGGTTGGCTTGTTACTGTTTTTTAAAAATCTGACGTCATCTAGTAACAACTTGTATGATATCGCTACGCTTTTGTTAATGCGTCCAAACACGTCCAAGCATGCAGATTTGTACAGGAAAAAACATTATTATTGTTTGTATGAGTATTGAAACGTTCTAAATACGTCATAAAGCGATAAACAATGCGTTACGAACATTTCGAATTGAATGAGAACGGAACTTATGCGACGATTTCGGCTAAATATCATCGCATAATATTCTCGATAAGGCTCCATTAATCATATAGACATAGCTCATTCAGGTTTCAGATAATGGACGCATATACATTACGTTTCCTTGCACAAATATAATAAAGCCTTTGAGTCACGTATGCTAATCGGTTAAAACAAAAATTTAAAAGAAAATCCGTAGTTTTAGGTTTTATTTTTGCTCAACAAAGAGATTAAATGAGCATTGTTATGCTAGTTAGACAGAAGTGATATGTCTTGCTTTGCGCTTATCAGTAAAAATATGTATAAATACGAGTAGTAATATTTAATTATATTATTATTATTGTTTAATTCATACTCTTTAGTAAAAATGAATAGTATTAGTAGTAATTCGTCTCTGCTCTTTAGGTAGATACCACTGCAAAGCCTATTTCAGCCATTAAACTGTAAAGTGCAAACATTGGACAGTTTTAAGGCCTTGTAACTGGGTAATGAGACTTAAAGTCTCGTGTCTCAAGGTGAAGAGCTCAATAAGACACAAAATTTATTTATCATCCTAACATTTCCGCACAAATATTTTTCTTTTAAAAAGGTTTGTTTAAGCTATGACTTGTGTATATTAAAGATTTGTTTGATTATAAATTAATCCTTGAGTGACCATAGTCATGAATGTTCTTTCTTTTAAAAAAGGTTTTATTTCTTGTACTTGAAAGTAATTTTTTATTAATGTTGTCACTTAAAAAAAGAAGATACTAAAGACAACTATCTCTAGAAGATATTTATTTATAGCTGCATTTTAAAATTATCTCATAAATAACCATGTAATACTATGGTAATATCACAAACTTTAAATTGAATAAATTAGTAGCTTATACGTATAAAAAATCTTTTAAGCTACAATAAATCTCATTAAGTAGCATTAAACCAGGGTTATCCTCGACATGTTTCGAAGTTACTGTAAATAATAATATCATTAATCATTTCACGCATTAATTTTTAATGGATATAACGTTTTTGATTGTTGATTTAATACTAGTTAAAAATATATCAAGATCAACGATGACTTAGGTACAGGAAATAAATATTAAATAATGTTTTGCGAATAAATACAAAGGTAGTATACTTTTTTAATCGGAAGTCGTAAATTCTTAAAAATTCTTAAAATTAAAGACGCATTTACGCGATCAATTTTTAAAACCAGGTATTTACTTCGAAGTACAACGGAGAAAAAACTTTCTGGTATTTTATACTCTAAAGTATTTTAAACTATTAATATAAACAAGACTTTTATGAAACTTTTTTATCTATCGTTATCATCAGCCGGTAAACTTCCTCTGCTGAATATATATACCTCCCCAAAAGATCTTGGACATTTAGTAAAACTAAATTTTGTCAAATATTTTCAACTATAATTATTGTGTGCGTAATTATTATAATGACTGCATACTTTTCTTTTTACATAATACGCGTGTGCTAATAGATTTTAATTTATCTGTAAGTATCTCCTATTTATAGAAATATTAATAAAAATAAAAAACGTAAATACAAGTTTCTAGAGATATTTTCGTTTTGTATGATTAATATTTTATAAAATTACTTAAAAATAACGTTATATTTTTAAATTCTATACAGCTAGTATTGAAATCTAGTTTATAGACCTAATATTTTTAAAACCTTGTCTGTGGATCTGATATTGCTATTAGTACAACTCATGCGTAATAAAGTAACTTCTGCATTTAGTGAGAAATTAACATTCTATTTTGTGTTACAATACAATATAAATATTTAATTTATATTTAGTTAGAAGTGACACGTTCCTGTAGCAGCAGTGGACACGTACACGACCATATCGAGATGTTCTCTACTTTCTGTTGCCGATGGTGAACCACTGGTGTCAAAAAGTACACAATTGTCTTTAAAAAAAAATATGATTTGTGACCAATGCTCGGCTTCTTTTACGACGAAACGTCGAGAAGAACAAGACGATGTCAATTCCGGCCATCAAGGTATTTTCAAATATGTTGTACAGAGAAATATGATAAACTATGTAAATAAACACAGAAATTTCGCTTTTATAAAGTTTATGGACATGACTAAGAATGAGTAATAAAATATTGACGTCTTTAATAAGTGTGGGAAACATGGTCACATTTTTATGTTAAATAAAAGCTAACATAAATTATTGACTTTGATGTGTAATACCACGAAGAGGATGAGCAATAAGTACATCATCATAATCATGTCTATGATTTATTTCTTAACATTTTACTGTTTTTAAATTGTGTAGTATAAGCAACATTACATTTCACAACTAGGCTGTAGCGTGCTCTCGTATACACTAATAGCCTGGTATTAATTGTTAACAACAGGAATACAGGAATTATGTTATGGCGACAGATTTGCAGTTAGAGGGACAAAGAAGTTTCAACAAAGTGTTAGCACCATCAAAATATATTTAAATAATTTTGTCTCTAAATCTAACTTGTTACCAAATATCATTAATTTCTTTTGCCAGTTAATTATAATTCAACGAAAGTTTTTCAGCGATAAGACTACAGTAAAGAAAATAGTATCGCGTCGTTGCTATAAAAAACTAGTTCCACATCATAGGTCTGATAGCAGCTGTCTAAAAACTGGTTGCTAGGTTAAATAGGTAGATCATGGATACTCGAACGAATTTTATTCAGGTCTAAGACAGGTATTATTATAAAGGAAATGTAATATCTGTGATTATTAAATAACAATCTTACTTTAATAATAATTAAATATAAAAATGTATACATTATTTGACTGATTTTCTATTGCAGGAGATAAATTTAAAACATTTGAAAAATGTTGTGATTTTTTATTCATTATTTTTACGTAGCAAGTTAATTAAATTTAGCATTTCATTCTGTTCGAAATTAACGCCTTGATTATCCTTGAAGCAAAAAATACTACGTTATGTAGTTTATACTTAAGAGCTCAAAATAAGTAGTAAGTTAAATGAAAAGTGATATTTATTTATCCTTAAAAATGCTAGTCTGTATTAGTAATAAAAAACCATGTATATTCACAATATAATTCACAACAATGTATATTCACATCGTTCTAGTATACTGCTAAGCTGTTAACAGGGTTCAACCATCTGCTATTTTAATTACCGACTGTTTGCATTTGTCCATAAATCTTCATTTTCTTATGTTAACCTATTAGTTTACTGCTGGCTATGAAGTTTATGTTGAAGTTGTAGAAAGCGGTCGGTTAACAAGTAGCTTTGCAGTTAACAAACCGGTAAATAATTGCAATATCAATTCGTTTATAAAGATAAAACACCAAACTTTATCGTTTAACATAACATAGCCAATGCGGGTTTCTTAATAATTTTTCTTAACAATAGTTCACGTAAATAATTTTAACCTTAAGTTGTGGAATCACCTTTAATTACAGTTATTATTCATGTGAGGTTTCATTAGCAAGTTAGTTTGGTTATATCGCCATATAAATTTATCATTGAGATACGTTTGAGTCTGCCTCTACCCGTTTATCCAAACACAGCGAAATATTCTGAGCTGCCGCATTCGTTCAACGCGTTATAAATACTATTCTTAGTGTTATTGCAAGACACGTATATCTCAATCATTCGCTCTGCTTTATTTTCTTAGTGTTAGCTTCTGTACAGGATTGTTGATTTCAATCATATGAAACGACAACATAGCAATAAATAAATGACACATGTATGTTTATTTGCCTTTCAAGTAATCTTACTTCGATATAAACCTCTATTTTGATAAATATAATATGAAGTATTTGTATTAGATTTAAGACTAACTATACTAGCATCAATAATTTCTTATATAGTCTTCAAAACATATTGATATTCTTATTTAAGTCTTATTTTAAACAAAGTTTTTATAGTTACGGTAATATTATTTTTTACAATAACTTGTTAGATTCATAATAGGTTTTGCTTTAATATGTATGTTTCTAGTAACTTTTAAAATAATGAATTTGACATAGTGTTAAAGATCGTAGGTGTCTGTCGCCGGAGACTTTCTAAGTTGTGTTTATTTCTTTAGCCATATAAAAGTATACATCATAGCTGTGTTTGTATTAAAGGCCTCTATAGCTAATTAAATTACTAGGGCAGTGAGACATAAAATCTTGCGTCTTAAGGCTTCGTGCACAATGTGGTAAGGAGTTTACTACTTAAAATAACATCACTTAATTATGGATATCACTTACCAACTACAATAACAATATACTCTCCTTTTCGCAAAAATATTGAGGATATTATTTTTACGACGGTTCTGGTCCCTCGTTTTCAGTAATCGTAAAACTTCATAATAATGATTCGTCACTTCCACCTTATCTCGAATCAATCGGTAAATATTTAATCGAATACGTCTGTTCATCGAAATTGATTATTATTGCGAAGAACTCATACAACCTCTGATTAATGCAGGAAATATGAGCTATTGTTGTGCGAAATGTTGATGACGAGCGAGAAATTAAGTCTTCGTACTCTAAATATGAAATACGTACGTGATATAATCTTGTAGTATACATTATCATTATTTTTGTATCTCAGTATATATTTTCGATTATGAGTTTCAATATTTAAAGTATTCTTATAAAACAAAGTAGGATTTTTATTTGCTCCTTAAACCAAAACACAGTAAATGGTTTCTGCCAAGACATACTTAGGAATTCCAAGTTATTTCGCTATCAAAAAATATTACATGCACTAAGTAATTCAATAATAAATAAAACATACAATTAATTGAAACAATGTATTCTTTTGAATATGAGAACAAACAGCAATATGGGAGCCATGTGTCTACAAAATTCGTACACGATTACCTGCGAACCTGTCGTCTATCGAATGAATAAAGATGACATGACATTATAATGTTTTAATAGTTTTTGTTTAAACATGATCTATTTCGTCTTTTTATTTTAAAACAAGCAGCAAAATCTGCCACAATTAATTTAACAAAATTGTGTATTAGGTAATATTAAATTCAGTCCCGTTATTTTTTTAGGGGATATATAACAGAATAAAGTAGAAATACCCTAAAGTTTCGTCGAAGTCTCCCTAACTCGCTACTAAATTACAAATATGCTACGAGTTAAGCCCAAAGCTCAAGTTGCTCGTGGAAGTCTAGACACTCCTCCAGGGAGTTTTTGATCGAGTCCTATTCCTTTTTAGAAATGAACTCGGTTCATGCTTTAAGTTTATTTATATTAACTACTTCCCTTCTATTTTGAAGTCTTTGAACGCGTATGTAAAGTAGAAAGGATACTCTTTATTCCCGTAAAACGTGAAGAACTCTTTCACTACATACCCTTTGTTTACTTGAGATTTCAATAGCTGTTAATTGTATTTCCGAACATGTATTACCGACTAATAAGTTTCCCCTCAACAAAGACTATACAGAAGCTCCATGCACTAAACAAAGAGTGCTGCTATAGCAAAAGAAATTTTAATCAAACGAAATTGTACGCACTTCATTGTGTCGACAATAACCCACAAAGCGCCGTACGCACATATTTAGACCGCGGGTATACAGTAAACGCACGCAGGCACGCACGCACCCGCACACATGTACACATATACACACAACGCGCCCAACACACACACGCGTCTACAATACACACACAGCTGTCGTATGCACTAAAGTTCACTCCTGTAGTCGGTTCCGTTCACCCGAAGTTTAGTACAGAGTCGCGCGGGTTCGCGGACGGCGCGTGTTTGGCGTCCCGCTCATGGACGCTATTTATTATCATTTTACGAAACAATAGGACTGTATGCTTACCGACTGATGATTATCACTAAAAATAAGTTAAATAAATGCCACTTCAACTATTGATTTTTTTGTATACATACACAATATTCATTTAACTTTTTTATACAAATAATATCGTGTTATTAAATGTTGTGCATTCTGAAAAGTTGAGTAGAACAGTGCTTTCAGTGCTAGCTCTGGTGTCTTCTGTCCCCCTCTGTTGTGTTGGATGAAAGGGAAAGTAAGCTCCGTCACTGTAAGGGAGCTTTGTTTTGTTTTCGTGGGTTCCTTTGCAACAAAGTAGAGCGAATTAAGTAAATGTAAGTTGTATACATTTTTATTGATTATATTTAATAAAGCTTAACAGAGAATGTACCTAGGTCCTTTATATAGTAAACGGTAAATTTATTTACTTTACTTATTGTTAAAAATTAATTAACTCAGTGAGAGCTTTTTTAAATGTTCGTTCATTGCATGTGACTAAGAAAGTAAAAGCTATATGTAAAGACTGTTCACTGTTTATAAGCATACGTTAAGTCTTAGAATTTATGTGTTGATTTATTTGTAGATCTCTCGGTAATGTGGTGTGGCTGTGATTAAATTGGTCCGTGTTTATAAATAGTCACACTTACTTCACACTTGCTCTTAACTTGCAGCAAGCGTTATTTTACTATTGACGGCCAATAGTTGAGTATTATCAGTACAAATAATTACTACGTTTGAGTTAGAAAAGCTAAGAACTTAAGATAAGATACTACTAAAGTAACAAGAAGTGCTTAAAAATTTTCTAAATTATGTATCTACTATAATTTCTTAGACAAAAGTATGTTTACATAATAAAATCATTAAAAGTACAAAAAATTTACGGCGATATCAAAAAAACAAATAATAGTGACAAGAAATAATTTAGAGTCCTATTGTTGTTAGGAAAACTATTTGATATCTTTTTCTTTACTGGTAAATAGTAACTAATAAATCTTAAAAGTCTATTCACGACTTACAAATACCAACTCCAGTGCTGTCTACAGTTACCACCTGGTGAGCTAATTATCGATATATTTAATATACTTTATACCAGAACATAGTAAGTAGGTAAAAATTATAAAAACAATTTTTATAATTATTTAAATCGAGATTATGTATTATCACTAATTACATTCGCATAGCTATTATTTAATTTGTATATAATTACAAGTTATTAATTTAAAACTTGCCTACTTTGTACGTCTTTAAACATTTTCCTTAGTCTAGTTCTGTACCAGAGGTACTGAAGCGAGTTTAAAATTTTTCAAGTTTAGGTTTAAAAAAAAGTTAATAAACTTGTAACAAAATTATACAGTTAAAGTACTCACGGATAAAAATATTTCATAATTGAATATTATTTTTACGGTTTCATATAAATATTTGATATGTAATGATTTTGTTTTAGTTACGTAAATTTCAATATATTTGTATTTGTTTTTGTATTTGAAATTATACTAAATTGACTATTTTTTAAAAATAATTACTTTGTGAAGCACATTGTAGATAAGAGGGTGTGAGTAGAACAAGGTTGTGGTAATATCATTTACGATAATATTTTGTTGATTTTATGCATTTTTTTTGTACTGTACTAATTTCTCTTTTCAATAAACATCAATGAAAATTACTTTCCATATTCATAAAAATCGAGAACAGTGATGTAATTTATATAAAAATATATAATAAAGATATATTAACCGTGTTACAGAAACATATCAACGTTACTTCAAGTAAAGATTTATGTGAATGGCCGACCTTATCTATAAGACATATTTTAATACTTACTAGTACAATCACTATTCTCTCACTTGCAGACGTCTGATATCAATTATTTTGCTCTCGTCCTTTGACGTAATCGTTTCATGTCCTGTTTTAATAAGCAAGGTTCGAGGGAACTTCGACAATGATAAACCAAAAATTATCTACATATGTCCAATAATAGTAGGGATTTTGATTGGAATTTCAGATGTATTTTGTCTCTCATTCAAGAATACATGTAAAACTTTGTATCTATTTCATCTACTTAAAACTATACTGGTTTTCAATCTAACACTAACCTTTATCAGTTATATACTTAAAATTTTAAAGTATCACGATATGAACAAACGAAATTGTTTTAGATTCTGAAAATTTAATGTGAATGACGACAAAAGTAGGCCAACAACCGGTGCGTCATAAACTTAAGAAGTTGATGCTCCCACAGATGAAACAACCCCTCACTTTGTAACTTGTCTTATCGCAAGCATTTTTAAAATATTATCTTATTTTTTGTTGCAGAAAATCGCTTCGATATCTTGTGCATACAAGAATATTATAAGTGTAAAACAAACAGGCTTGCCACCCACATAACCCGATAACGCAGCATCCCGTCTGTAGAGAAATTAATCTGGCACACGGTAACAGGAAACATGCCGATAAACTTCTGGTTGCTGTAGCTACGGCTTTCATAGAAAACGACTCTCTGTTGCCACTCTAATATGTTAAGATGACCACTTCCTTTTGCTGGTAATGGAGGTCGTAAAACGTGAAATTACACAAGCGTACTAGATATGTAGTTAGTTACCGCAAACTTAACGGTTTATTGGGGAGAACAAATATTCAACCGAAACTACCTAGACAAACATGAAAGCGAATCACGAAACTGAGTTATATTACACCTCAAGCAAAGCACAATTTAATCTAGAAAGTAAAAGTAGAAAAATGGATGAGGAAAATCAATATTTATATGATACAAATACGACTGAAATAGATAGATATAGGTTACGAACGAGAGAAAGGTGCGAATACCAAAACGATTCCGAAAATCGATACGTCTCTTCGTTAGCACGTGGATCATCCAAGAAAACTGATGAATACGAAAAAGTACCAATATATAAAAACAGGATCGAGCCATATGGTAATGCAAAGCGAGCAGCGTATATAAAATTCAAATATTTAGAAGATCTGCAATGGACCTTCGGGAGAACAATGAGTGCTCATGTGCGTGTAACAGTCGCTATGGGATTGTTGTTATTGTTGTTGGCGACGAGCAGTGCAGCGCCTGTTCGATCCCGAACATCCAGGAGTGCACACCACTCAAAATCTGTGGTAAGTTTTATAACGTTATTAAATTTTGTTCCACTTCCCGAGAGTTTAACAGGCTCTGCTTTTACTTGTTCAGAATTTCTATTATTAACTAACACTTTAAATATGATTAAAATTTTAATAAATACAATGGTCACAATGGTTGTAATGAAAGTACACTTCATATGTGTCATACGGACCGTCTCGTGTTGTGGATAGAATATTAAGTAGGTACAATATCCCCTGCTGCCATAAGGGACTTTTGTCTCGTCTGTCCTATACCGGAAACAGACAACGTATTTTGACGGCATTGTCTAGTTTATCTGGGGCTATAAAAAAGGTAAGACAATCGTTCTTTATTTCTTTGTTATATAACCTGTTCTTATATAGATGAATATAGTTTTTTGGCCATACAATTCCTATTGACATCTATTTCGTTTCTTCTGGTATATATTTATTATAAGCAATACGTTGATTACTGATGATGACCAGTAAATGTATAAAACGCTTATATTTATAATCTATAACAGTAATTCACATAATGAATGGAACCCCTTGTCATAGGTCTTTTTGATTACCCGTTAAAAGAGACCCCTGTACAGATGGATAAGGGCCCTTTTTTAAGGCGTATTTTCAAATTGCTAGTAATATGGGGATAAAAAGCTGGCGTGTCGTATTAGATTACTGGCAGTGACAGACGGACAGACGGTTCGCGAGAAGATTAATGGGCTAAGTGACGAGTGGGAGGTGTTCCTTCCACCGTCCTCTAGCATTCCAAGAGCCGGGAAGCCATTTATGTCCATTCATCTAGTAGACAATTCGTAACTGTGAAAAATCAGACAAATTTCGGTTAGTGAATTTTTTACGTTCTTTGTGAAATTGAAACTCCTGATACGATCCATTTAATGTTATAAATTATCGTTCCAAATTCATGGTGTATTTTGGGAAAGAATTTAGAGGACCAGAAGCTTTTAACGTTCCTGTAAATAAACCATTCAAACTTTTACAAAAATAATAAAAGTAAAAAAAGGGCATCCTTTGTGAGATTGAAATAATTAACTTTTTGTATTATTGTAAGCACTTTTTGATCAAATTACATAAGGTTCTTTTTCATCGTTTCGTTTAAAATTTAAGCTTTCACTTGGAAGTAAATAAAATGAAAATGGTAAAAAACTTGCGAGTAATTGCAAAGAGAACTTAAAATTTTATAAAATCATTGATTTTAAAAAAAACGTTCTTACTAAAACTCATGTCTTAATAGAGATTTATTTGCATTTAGTTCTTTTACTCTGATAATAAAGTTGATTTTCTATAAAATGACAGGAAACAGACTAGGCGTAATAAAAAAAATTACTTCCATTAAATTCGATCGGATGCTAGAGTATTAGTTTACGGCGCCCCTTAGTTACACCTTTAATCTTGAAGTGGCGAGGAAACCACTCCTGGAAAAAGGCTGCAGTATGTGCCATGATCCGTACCAAACTACTGCAATCATCGCTTTCAAAATAATTATGGTATTGTGTACAAAACTGAATTTTTATACGCTGAATAGCAGTTGGATGCTGGTGGCATGGGTAAGATGGTCTTCGAGAGAGGTCTGTGCTTAGTAATGAGTTTCCGGTTGAAATTAATAGAAAAAATATCATGTTTAAAACAGATAAAATTTTACCGACCTTTACTCTACTGTTTATTAGCAAATTTTATTTAGTTATTTAAAAATATGATAGATTGGATTTGGAGTAGTAATTGCGAATTTAATAACAGTACACCGCGGCAGCGAGCGGCTTCCTGCATACAAACTGGGTCGTGTTTATGTTGTACTTCTGTATAAATGATAAGTGGACCAACGCTGCGTTTCGGCAACTAACTAACCACTCGAGCATATTTTCTAAAGTTTAATAATGTTTATTATTTTTGTTATCTATAGCGTTATGCATTTTTAAAAAGTAATATCTTGATGAAAAAGAAAAAAGATAATACGAAATAATGTCGTATTTCTTTGCTGTCATTTCATTGCGTATTTCTTATCTTGGTCAAGTGATATGTTATCAGAGATGTCATTAAAAGAGCTCTAATAATAAATAACGTATATTGTACAAAAGATAGATTACAGATAGTACTTTCAGTCAAGTGTGAATTTAAAGGCGTCTACGAGTTAAAGTATTTATAAATTGTGTGGGCGAGTAAGGCATTGCATTGTTTTTAGATTTATCTTCAGTAAAGTCTTTCATTTTCTTCGTTTCGTGATAATATAAATAAACAGATTCGATTAATTGTAAACTCTAAATTTAAACTTATTGTTAAATGTTAATCAAAACGATGGAATATTGTTATGTGATGTAAGTATCAATGCGGTTTTTGTATCGCTTAATGTGGAAAGATCTGTCTTTTTATATAGGGATAATTTAATACTTTATATAAATGTAACATTTTCATATATTCACGGCTTAAGTTAATAGGGAATTCAGAGTATAATACACGTTTACTACAGCATACATCTGTGTCGGTCATTGTCGGTTTCGAAAAATGCTAATTTTGTATCGGCGCCAACGTTTGCTAATATCGCTGACGGATCAAACAAAAATCAGTTGTATTAACTGACTATAGAGTTTTAAGTTGTGTTCATTTTTATCTAAACACCATCTGTAAGTTGGTTATATTATTTCTATAGTACTACTAACAATAAGTTACTGAACAATATTTTGTAACAAATGATAACGCAAAGAAACGTCTCGTTCTCGTGTTATTTTGTAACGCGTAAGTAATGTATCACGCAAACTTGAACTACATCTGTTGCATTGTAACACAGAGATCTCTGGTTCAATTCTGGAGTTTAGATGCTTTGAAAGTTAGATGTATTATGTTGTAAATCTGTCGCGATAATATAGGTTCAGATTATAAACCTATGAGAGTTAAAGTAATTTTAACGATCATGTTTCATCACCCATGGTCTCATTGTCACTTGACACTGTGATTTTAGAAAAAATGCAGATTAAATACAGACATTCAAGATCATATCGTTATGTTATTTTAATAAAAAGAGTAATTTACAAAATAAAACATTTCAAAGACGTTTTAAATTTAAAATAAATTATAACAGAAAAATCGCGTTTAAATAAATTTTTCAAACATTCTCGAAACGTAGACAAACTTTGTTAATCTTATTTATGTTTAAATATGTGACTAAAAGCGTTTGTCTTATTCTTAGTAAAATTTATACAGCATTCACAAGTAAACAAAGGCCTATTTCCAAGAAATATAACAAACTTACATGGGCACATAAGTAATCGTTATATTTACATTGCTTATAACCTCATACAAATTTTGTATCAAAACAATGTAATTTGGCTTAAAAAATTTAAGCAAGGGTCTTAAACCATCTTCGTATTTAAATCCACAAAATGAGTACTAGAAAATACCTAAAAAAATTCGCCCAACGTGGGGCTCGAACCCACGACCCTGAGATTAAGAGTCTCATGCTCTACCGACTGAGCTAGCCGGGCCTTATGAATGTGGCTATAATTTCCTGATTTTTGCTCTCTCCAGTAAAATAATTTTCTCTACTTTATTGATTTCGTGCTCACAACAGCCTTGGTCGGATATAACTAGTAGACAGTAAGTTGTTTACTTGTTATTCTCTACAGAATTTACTAAAAACGTTACCTACTTTTCCTTTTTTCTTATTATTGGAACCATATGTGTTACTCAAGTGAATCGTTACGTTTATTTACATATATATATTATTTTACGTTTAATGTACATCAGGCTACAGTTCTTATGATTTGTGGTAATAAATTTTTTGTCAATTTTCTGTATGTTGGTTTGATTTTATTTCACGGACTATTCTCTGAGTTCTTGTTAGCTTGTAATTTATATTTTTGCTTTAATAACTGTTCCTGTGACTGACGTTAGGACACAATCATTTTAGTTATTACTTATGAAACTTTACTTATCACATGCATTTTAACTGTGTGCATATATGAATTCACATATGTATATTAACGTTATTATTATTATATTTTATCTTTCTAAAACCATAAATGAGTAAGTACTTAGTTACTCATTTATGGTTTTAGAATGAAAAAGTTTTAAAGTAAATACTTAGTTAAATTTATTTATTTTAACTGCAACCGGTGTAATCTTCTGCGTAAATTTTAACAGCACTTCTTTTTTATTTGGCCTGTCATCATAATCTTAAATTATTTATCAAAATTACTTTATTTTTATGGTATTTTTATATCTTTTATTTCCCTTAAATATCTAAGGCAATCTAAAAGGTACATAATATTGTTTTCAGCGATAGGATCACACACACTCGTCGATACGTCTGTGTTTAATGGTCATTTACTTTTGTAAAATTTATTTTTACAATGATTAATAATAAATATTTAATATATTAATTAATGCGCTCTAAATGTTTAACGCAACACGCGAAAATTTTGTTCGCATTGAATTTAGCGGGCCGGCGTCATTGACCTAAATTATCATCGTCGTGCCTATCAATGTTCTACCTACGATAATATCGCTTTGATCTCGCTTTACATTGTATTTAGGTTTACGTATATCCAAATTTTTTTACACGAGTTAGAACAAAAAGCTTTGTACTGATATATAATAATGAGATGCCAGGAGGTAGACGTAGACGGCGTCGTTAATACGGTGAAAAAAATATTCCTACATTACGTACTTAACTACCATACTGCAAATGACAATACAAAAGTACTTACTGAATATTTTATTCATTCAACGTACCGAAATTGGTCGTTGACCCTCGTTATAAGTAATGGTTTTACTACAACTTGAATTTTTTACATTTGTGATATTAAATATGTTACCAAAAGTAGCGACATAATTAATGCACGTTAGCCTGCTGAAGATTGCAGACCGGCGATAAGCTCCATTCATACGATTCCACGAATTTGACATTTAACTTTGTACATTCACACTTTTACGTAAACTTAAATATTGTTATGTTGATAATATTTAAAACGCAATAAAACGGGAAAAAAGCAGCTGCGAGCTTTGTTTGCTTATTGTTTAATTAATTTTTGATGAGTGTAGGTTTAGTTTCCATTACCTGATTCTATCACCGTAAATGAGACTGATGCACTGACTTAAATACACCGAAACACTTGTAACTTTTAAACCGGTAAAGCTACATGGATACTTATTTTTAGTACAAATGGAGTACGGAATGAAAAAGACAAGGAATCAAAAAAGTCTATAGCTCTTCCGGTTAAGGATATATGATAAGTCAGGTCAAAATTAGCAGTGTGAGAAGAGGGAAAAATCAAAATTTCACTGAGAATCGAACCAAACAAAACATGAAAATTAGCTGCTAGTCCATTCAGGTACATTTTAATCTTATAACGTAATAGAAATCCGGATAATAAAACGAGATACTAACTTATTAGTAAGTACAATTCTACATTTCTGACATGAAATTTGACTTTTCTCAAACTATTAGCAATATTGTCATTGCAAACAAGTAATTATATATGTAACTTGTATTGAAATTAACATATTTTTCTGCATTTACTTCAATCAGCAACCAGACCCCTCCGGACAAATGGAATGCACGGACCGGAAACTGTCCTACGGTACAAATATAGCGCTGCAGACAGACATGCAGTTAAAAGCATATTGTATGCACAACACTACCCATTCTTGACGAGACAATTCGAGATTAGCATTTTTTTAACAAATATTACGTAATAAGATAAATATACAATATATATGATGAATATAAAAAATTGCTTATAAATAAAGGTTTTATGAATATTGATGTAACTATGTTCGTTTAACGGATATTTTAACTTCATTTCTTTATCACCAGCCGATAAACACCTACTGCTGGACGTGTGCCTCCCCCAAAGATCTCCTCTCCGATCTGTCCTGCCTCACCTGCATCTAACGCATTCCCGGACTTCATTTCTTATTAAGATATAAATACCGTTTATCTTATTGTCACAAAATTACCTATATTTACTAAGGTGCTAATCAAGTAATCAACTAATTTGTAAATAATAATTTTATATATGCGTTAATCAGGATCTATGATATGAATTCATAAGTATTGGGTTATCGGAATACGATCTACATTGCTATAAATAAAATATTGTTAGATAAATTTTGATATGTCAGAATAGTATACTGAATTCAGATAATTAATATTCAATGAGGAGCGTTCATTGGGCGCCCGTGGGGTCCGCACTGCATGCACTGCTGTGTTCCGGTGAGTCACGTCAAATATCCGTTCTGTAGAGGTTTGTAATCCACTTTATGACGGTCTTGTCACAGTTTCGTCAACGAGATCTTATCAACTGATTCCTAATACAGAACACAGTCTTCATTAATTTTTTTGTGTAGACCAACCTAAGACTAACAATTGTCAAGTGATAGATGACAAAGCTACTAACATTTTAGCGATCAATAAATCTAATGTATAAAAAAATTAAAATCTCTTTATATAACCGACTAATGAGAAAAATTGTTTAAATGCTATTTAGAAACAAGTTATAAATTTAAGTTATTGTATTAATAATAAGTTTAACAATTTTGGTATTTCGTTTCGTTCGGGTTCAACGCTCATCTTTCATAGGATTAGCTTTGAACGGGTGAAATATTTTTTGATTTACATGTACATGGCAGGGTTTACTGCCGATCAATTGTACGTTTGGACTCTACGATACTGTGTTCACTGAAGGGGAAAGTTGTAGAAGTAATAAATGAAACGGCAATAAAGTTGCGATTTTAAGATAATTGAAAACATGAAATGTGCATTATTGCATATAAAATGCTATTAATATTTACTTTGATATTAGTAGCGGTATATTTCTTACAAAATAAAAGAATAAAAAAATTGTTTATTTGTCGAAAGAGGACTTAGTTATTGTATTTATATAGAAATATAAAACAATAGCACTTGAACATGACGTATAAGAAGTGAATTATCGGTCTGGCATCTCTTCTTTTCGCGCACGTACTATACGGTGATAACCTTAACATAAACGTAAAAGGAAAGAAACTATTTTATCTTCATTCTAAATTAAAGTGATTCTATTTAAACGTTAGCCCCTAAAAGTTAAAGCACAATTTCCACCCCAAGTTTTTTTTATTAGCAAACACAATAGCAACGACTGAATCGCGTGTAAGTTTAATCGAAACTCATTAGTAGTTAACTAATTTAACCTCAAAAATACTTTATCTCCTCTGAATAAATTGGTTATAATTTGGCTAAACCGCATTGGTCATTTGCATAGATAACCTTTAGTTTGATGCCGTGTACTGTGATAGTAAGAATTAAAACTAAGCGTTAATAAACGTAACACAGCAAAAACAAGCGGTGTATTATCTTGTTGATTATTAAGCAAAATTTCGATGTTTCAAGGTCAGGTTTTTTCCATTGTATAGATAAAAGTTTAGTAAGTTAAAACTAAGTTCCGGTTTGAAGGGTGCTATATGCTAGTGAAATTACTGGGGTAAATAAAAATAACACCTTTTGTCTCAAGGTCAAGAGTGCAACGTGGTGGAGCTCGTACTACCTTAACTAGCGCCACGTTGTTATGGGCAAGTGTATCATTTACCATCAGTTGAACACCTCTCCCGTTTCGTCGCCTCATAGAATAAAAAAAAAAGGTCTCCTGTTACCTATTATACTTAATGATGGTTATAAAGGTGAAATTGAGTCAAATTTATAAAGTATTAAGATTCAAAATACATTTTATTAGCAAACAAATAGAGTTGTCCCCTATTTTGTTTTCAATGTCAAGACCAAGTCCATCATAGGACTACAAAGGATATTGAGCTTTTTTTGAGATTGGATTATGAACATTAATAAACTTGGTAAACTGTGATAACTACCATATCAGGACATCTGACCCTTTAGTCCTGTGGCCATGGTTCCTGTTAAGTACTCGAAAAGAGAAATTAATAAGTAATTAAATAAAATCCATTACATATGTTAAATTCATTTGCATTGGAAATACCCTGTCGTATATACTATACTGTGATTTTATAACTAATTAATGTCCCTTTGTCACGTATATTAACTTAACGCAAAATCACGTCGGAATCAATCTTGTTTTTGTAAGTTTTTTTTGTCACAAATGTGCGGAGCATTCTCCTCGTGCTATGTCACAGTCGTCAGGTTTCTTTAACTGTGTACATTAACCGCGCCAGCCGACAGCATTACCGCGATATCGCGCAAACTATTATAGGCTACATTGTGTTCGTAAAAAAGGTTGAGAACCGTGAAACCTGTTTCGGAATTAATGTCGCTCTATGTGTACGCCTGTATCCTTGCCTTTGCGGCCGGGAGCCCTTAAAAGTGCAAACAGCATTCTCGTTAACATTCGTTTTATATGGTCAAGTTTATTTCTCGGTAGCGTTGTCTTTGAGCGAGCGATTTCATAATGTTATGTTTCCTCATCAATATCTATGGTAAACATATAATATCATCGATATATATTAATTAAGTTTATGGTTGGACATCTTTTATATTTATCAACTATAACAGAGTAATGTTTAAAAAAATATTAAATTTATCCCGCTTAGAACCTTCAACGGGTAACCTGAAGAAAGATGATTTTGTGATGATAGGAAAAACATTTTCACGTTACCTTGATGGTTTTATAAATATAATATTATAGTTACGAAATTATTGAAATGAAATTGAAACTATAACACCGGATTAAAATATTTTAAAAAAATTAATCTCAATTCTATAATGGACGTTTATATAAATTAACTTTAGCACTTGTTGTATTTTTTAGTTGTTATAATCTTATACTTGCTTACATTTTGTATTGATCAAAATGTTTTGCACGTACCGGCAATATTGTATGATGGAAATGTGAAAGGAGAAAATAATCCAGGGAATTTACTTCGTCGTCGCCGTCTATTTCAGAAATTACTTCGTCGTCGGTTCACATTGCGGCAGATTTATCACTTCTTCTTTTTGTCCACACAATAGAGGACGTAAAAATTCTGATGTATATATAATCAATTTAAATAAATGTGCTAACTAATTTAATTTATCACTCAAACTGCAAACTCATAAAATTGTCCGATTATATTAACTGTTTACAAGATTTTTTCCTTAAATTACATTTAATATTATATGTTTGACGTAATAATTATGTTGACTAAAACTTAAAACTTTCCACCAAATAATAATACCGGTTACTCTAAAGGATTTATTAGAAATAGATATATAAAAATTATTACTACTCTTAGTGTTAAGAATTCGAAATTTATGTTTTATAAAACTAAAGCCGACTTCATGAGAATTTCTTATTAAAATTAATAGCGTGGATAAAATATAATGCAGTTAAGTTATTAAAGGATATGGTCAAAGTTTAATAAAGTTGTTAGCGCCGGGAGCAGGCGACTAGACTAATAAGGTTCAACCGTGATAGGACACTTTTTGCATAATTTATCACAAGGAAAGTTGTTGTCTTAGCTGATGCGTACTTTACAAAGTCTATACTGTTTTAATCAACTTTAACTTGTCTAAATGGATGCACTCGATGAATATTCTGCTGTGTGTCAATCCGTCTGTTCTAATTAATTGCATAATATATGAGTTGTCTTCGAGATACATGTAGGACATTGACTGACCGCTTGTCTTGTTATATGGATGGTTCTCCGTCCAGAGCTACATTTAGTTGAGTTTAGATTGCGGTGTAGTTAGTTACACACAGTAGTAAATGACACAAATGAGAATTTAAAAAAACGTTAATTTCTTTTTCGAAAACGTTTAATTTATAGCAAGGGTTATAGATGTTTTCCGTCCTCTAACGATGTAACAATCTTAATTTGTCAGATTATCTAATTGTTAATTTATTTGTACTTTTCGTAGCTGAAATATATAACTATAATTACAGTTTTTTTTTAATATACAGCGTTAGCAAAATAACATGATTCTCCTCACTTGAGACACAGAGTTTAGAAGAGAATATTACGCGGATACTAGAAACGTTACTTTGAGCAAATTTTAATTTTTCATGACTAATGTAGCTGAAGTGTTAGAAAATAATTATCTCCAGCTGCTAAGTTTAGAATGAGGGTATGAGTGGGCTACCTGCGCCGTCTGGACCAGACTATTAATAAACCTAACGGCCACTCACACAACACAGGGCGTGACCCGCGAAACAGCTGATCCGGACCAAAATTATTACATTTGCTGTAACAATATGTACATACTGTTTCAACAATGCACACTAGCTTTTAGTGTATATATTTATGTATATACCTCTATTTTAATATCAGTGATAACTCGAATAATTTAACTATTATTATATATGTACATTTATTTTCCGATTTGAAGGGTGATGTATGCTAGTGAAGTTACTGAGGTAACAAGACCGAAAAAGTAATGTCTCAAGACGAGGAGCGCAATGTAGCGCTGTGTCTACCATCTTAACCAGCGCCACTTACCACCTGGTGAACGCTTTGCCCGATTCATCGAAATGTTGAATAAAAAATATTAAAGTGCTGCCGACGAAATCAATGCCTATGTATTTTCTGCCATGTCAACTCTGGGAGACAGAGATGAAGTTTTAGGCAAAAAAAAGAGTATTCGTAAAAAATTCTTTTGTAATTTTCTATGTAATTTTTTAATACTTATACAATTTTCATATTGGAAATCAGATATTTTGTATTGTAATATTATATGAGTACATATGTGTATTACGTAACGCAAAAATTTTAATGAAGTGGTGTGGACAATCTAATATAGTGTTTGCTTCTACTATGGATACATTTGGTAATATAATCCAATTTAAAAGTTGGATCTAAATAATAAATTTATTTCTTAATATAAATATGGTTAGCCAGACATCTAAATTACTCAGCCACTTGTAACTTTGTTAACTTGAAAATGTTGTAAGTGAATAATTAATTTAGCTAAGTTTTTGTAGATAAAGGTGTATTTAAGTATAATAGTTTAGCGTATAGCTTAGTATTAAAGATAACGAAAAATAGAATTATAGTACTAGACGTTTAATATGATCTTTTTAAGATCTTTTAAGAGAATTTAAATTAGTTCAATATCAATTAAGTTTACTCGAAGCATTTTCCATCTTTAATACTTAAATAATATCAAATGAAACATTTAAGTATGGCATAATAAAGTAGCAAAAAATGTTTTCCATAATAAATATGTACAAGGTAAAGGTTGCTTTCCGTCCAAACAGAACAATAAATAACTTTTGATATATGAACATGATTTTTTCTTGTTCATTTCTAGTCACGTTTATGTAACACGTAAAAATGCGGAAAAGTGCCTGTTATGATTGAATAAAGTATTAAAGGTATTATTTATATTTTATTGAATAATAATGTATGTATTTACATCCAACAACGGTGTTTGGAAGAAACTATACTTATAACTTATATAGGTAATGAAATACATTAAATAAATATATTTAATAAATAGATGTAAGACGACAGAAAGTTTTAGTTCAGGTCATAGGTCCTAATCGAATTAGAGGAAAATTAATTACATCGTATCTTGGAGGATAGTCTTAGGTCGGAACAAAGATACATGATAAGCCGATATATAATTCATCAAATTATAATAAGCCTAACTAACCGTAAATAATAAAATAGATAAACATAAAATGGCTCACAGATTTTAGAGAAATTAATCAAAATTCTTCTTTTCATATACCTAAAGCTAAAGCAATGATAGTTATAACTACTGAATATAGATTTTATAATTATCTTAATTTCACTCATATATCCAAAGTAATGAATTTAAACGTTCTCATCACAATATTTATTTTTTTCATTTAGATTTCACTTCACGTCTTACTTTATGTGTACATAAAACCAAAATAACCTTATAACACAAAGAATTCAAAAGCAAACAATGACGAGAAAAAAGAGAGAAATATATTTTTATGGTTGCGGTTAAAGGAGCGACAAAGTCTATACAGCAGTGAAAAACGATGACAACGAGTATTTTGGAATAACTTCTTAAAATATTTTTATTAAAAAATACTTCTTATCATGTTTTTTCTTTTTTGTTTTGGTAAAATCAAGTTGAACTGGGCAACGATAATGGATGTTGTATTTGGGATGTCTATGTTCAGCCGATTACTTATAGCTAAAGATGAGTGTGAAATCATTATTACATTGTATTTATATATATATAGTATATAACGAGAAAAGCATAAAATATAGAAATATGCTAAATTATATTTATTACAATACAATGGATCTAAAAAACCGTCACTGCCCTAATGTGGACTCTTAAAATATTTGAAAAGGCCGGAGCAACCCCATGCTGGATATAATAGCAAACGAAAACGCACCCCTGTGTTCCGAAGCGACGGTGACAACCCGTCACTAATATATAAAAATATCAATTTCCAAATACCCTGGCTGCATTAACGGCACCACATCAAACTTTGCAGATCGTTATTATCATAACTTTTTACATTATTATTCATCGTCATAAATACGTTTTATAAATATTACCATTATGATAAACTTTATAACTTTCATACAGTAACAACTTAATTTTTAATTTTTCTGGATTTTAATTAAGAGATGTGATATTAAGATACTTTATTGTATATATCCATACAATCGATGATTACTGTATTAAAATTATCACAGTTAAATTTGCAGTTAATATGCAGAACCGGCAACTGATGGTATGATAGACACATAAACCAGTATGTATAGATTTGATTATATTCATCAGATATAGTATTCTACATAAAGATAAAAGTTTAAAACCAGATATGCAGTGCAGCATCCGTACATCTCAACCGTGTTTATTAAGTTTCGACATCCTATACCCACTCGTTATTTAACTATATCGACAGATTTATTGATCACGATCCATAACTTGTGCAAGACGATATGGTTTAACGAGTTTATCCTTTTTCATGTAACCGTTAATGCAAAACCTAAACTTTAAATTTAATGTTTTTTCTTTTATAATCGAAAGTATGTGTATTTTAACTTTAACTTACATGTTAACTTTAATAAGTAATTCCTCAGACATTAAAAGAAATAGTACGTAAAGGTTACAGATTAACATTTTTTTTTTTGTACGAAATGCATGCATCGTTGCATCTATAGTGAAGATAGTAACTGACAAGGAGATAGTACATCAGTAATGTTCAATGGAGGGCTCACGATACCGTGCCGGGAAGCGCAATCGATTGAAGGGGTCGTCGACACAGGAACTGACCTTTGAACGGCTCAGCTGATCTAACATTGTTCAATTTTGGTAATACGCCCGGTAAAGTTCATTTTGTTACTAAAATTAAAAGGTAAATTAATTATAACAAGTTACAAAACTGTTTCCAGTTTTAAGTAAAAGCAAAAATTTCTGAAAAGTCTTCGAAACTTATAACACCGTCTCAATGTAATACCAAATTATATTTATATTAAATCAATTCCAAATTAATGTGTAAATAAATATAATTTAGTTAATATACCTAAGAAATAAATATTCAAAATTATCAGTATATTTATATTTTAACAATATTGTCGGCTGTGATTGTATAATAAATATTAAAATTTAGGTTCCTGTTCCAAGAAGCTTCTAACTTTCGTAGACATGTAACATTCCACCAATTCACACTTGACCAGCGATAAATAGCTTTGACTCTCCTCTTATAAGGGAAAGTGAGAGTTCCAGAAGGGTTGTTATTACATAAAATCGAAATTACCAGTAGACAGATGTAAACATCTATGCACCAGTTGTAGTTTCATTCAAACTTTCTTTTCACAAAGATTCCTACATCAAATGTAGATGATATTATAATGGTCTTTAACTATATCATCAATGTCTCTTGTACAGATGGACGGTATCCTTTTCTTGTAAAAATTATAATTAGTTGTAAATATAACATATTCTTATTTTTACAGTTGAATTGAATTTTAACAACCGTTTATGACATTGCGTCGTTAAGTACAAACACTAATATTTGAATATTCAAGTGAACAATTTGGTATTTATTTATTTAAAATTTGCGAATATCGCTGGGATATTTTTTATTACGTGAATTAGTTGTACAAATATTGTTGTATTATCGTGAAAGTTTTTCAAGAAACATTTATAAAACAAACGTAAAGGATAACGGTTGCGTTACCAATTCTCGTGCCGGCTTTTGGTGAAGTAAATCATTTAATTTCTGCCGGAGTTTGGACGTTTTGGTGTTGCCGGTTTCATTTTGCATAACATTCGCCTAATGAAGTGTTTTGTGTTCTTGACAGCGTGGAGAGGCAGTTTATGTGGCCAATTCGTCAACTGGGAGGGGTCCGAAGAATCAAACCGCTTTTTGGCCTGCGCTTAGTGATGCGTAAAATAACGTATTACGGGTTCTTTTGTGGTCAACGAGTTTGTTTATTTGCGTTGTTTAGCGTTTTCCGATTAACATAACACTCTGTTTTATCCTTTCACCCATTCTTTAAAGTGTTTCATTATGTAAACTTCCTTAATACTCTTTATGAAATACGTTTCAGATATTTCAACAGGCATTTCATTGTATTAATACTAAAATGTCTCGAAATGAATCTCAATAAATAAATTTAAATTGTCCAAGTTACTTATTTTTTATCCATAAATACTGCCTATACTATGTTAAATAATGCATTAATATTTTTAGTGAATATTCCTTTTTTTTAAATAAAACCTGTGAAATTGAGTAGCTTTTATGAAAGTAATATTGTTTAAACGAATAGCGTTATTGCTAAATGCAAATCGCAAGGAAAACGAAACACGTAAACTGAATGAAGCATGAATCATCTTACAAAATCATTTATAACCTGTTTTAGTAAATGTAGGCCGTTGAAAGTTCAGGTTCTTGAATGTTGAAATAAATACGGTTTAAAACTTACATTTGTTAATATGAATAACATATGTGTATAAAAAAAATTAAAAATACGTGTTTATTAATTCAAAACGGGGAATCGATTTTAAAGGTTCAGCAAAACGGTCTATTATAGCTTTTACAAATAAGTATTTATTTCACTGAATGCTACTTTAACGTTTATTAAAATTAAGTTATTTATCTTGCAGTACCGCGACCTTATGATCCTTCATTAGCTCATTAGTTACTCGATAAATTGAAGACCCACTTGTAGTCTGAGTGACTACAACCATTTAAGCAAATAAACATAATTTGTAGCAAGCACTACGAGAAGTTAGGGAGTGTGCCCGTTGCCATAACTCCGCCTAGATACTTTCATTCAGTTGAATACATTACAGATGTTTGTCCAATTTGTTTTTACGATCGTTATGTTTTATTGGTAGAGATGAAGTTATTTCTTTATTATGCCTACTGGGAACTAGAGAAAATTACTGTGATGAGGAAATTATTACCATTGAGCAATTGTAAGACGCTGGAAAGGCAACGAACTTTAATTAATAGTAGACAGAAATTTCATTGCTATAAATCAAAAGTTATTTACATTATCTCAAAAGTATAATAATTTAAATTCTGTTCATGTATATACTTTTAACCTGCGGTTAACTCACGTATACTAGTCAACTTAACTTTGAAAGTTCTTTATTAGCTCTAAAAAACTTTATCAAGCACTATAACTAGTACAAAACTGTATTAAGTACGACCAACTGCTTTCAAGGTAATATGGCATAACATTAAAGTGAATGTGGGAATGTTTTACCCCATTTCCTGTACAGGAAAAATAGAATAAGATAATTAAGAAAGAAAATGCGTAACAAATTGAAAACCTTCTCTGTAGTTTTTGCATATATTATTTAAATTATCTTTTGATAGAGTATCACAGTGGTTGGTCAGTAGTGAGCTTCGTATGTATATTAAGAGCCATCGTTGTATCAATAATAGTCATCCCAATCGTGGTATAGTGATTGATAGTGGCCAGTCGTCCGGCAAATCAATCGGCCATTGGGCCAGTGTTGCCATCTCGGGTGAATGCCTTGTTTATTACACTGACATTATGTGATTTAATCGATCTCCATTAAAATTTACTTTTAGTACGTCGTTATTTACTATTATAAATGTCACTTGTTTCCTTCTTAATTTTTTATAGCAATATATAGTATAACTAACTTATAATCTAATATATATTAAAATCATATTAAAACCAATATCGATTTTTGTTTGTTTGAATTACTATCATAGTTTAGTGGTTAATATCTTTAGGGTAAATTAAAAAGGTGTTCCTGTTTTTATTAAAGGAATATACTTACAATTCAACGATAATTGTAAAAGTTACTACTTTAAACATTGACTAATTAAAATATCTTTTAAAAACAGGAAAAGAGTAACTGAAATTTATTCCTTCCAAACATCTAACATTAATCTAAGAAAGAACAAAATCATTATCAATATAAGTGTAACTGTTCGGCGTATACTAAAAATACATAAGTTGAAAATATCTGAACAGATCTTCATCGGAACTTGTCTTGTATATGAGCTACTTTTATGAAATTTAAATTTTTTCTTAAACTTGGGTTAGTTTCTAGTTTTTTCGTGCAATATAACCTTTTATCACTTTAGATGCATAAAATTAAACTATTAATATGTTTGTCTTCATTCACAGTTCTGTTTGTTTTAAATTTTAACTATTTATCATTATGCCCGTATACTGGTTCGCAAATATATGCTTACATACATATAAAAGGTATGAAAAGTACAAAACAGAAATAGTTTATATTAAATTTGTCTAAATATAAATATAAATAAGTTTCAAACGGATTCATATCTTGTATCAAAGTTTCGATAAATAATAAATGTTCTTTGGTGGCTGAACACTTTTGACTTTTACATATTCTAATAAATATATTATGCTAACATATGTACCAATCAGTATTAAATGCACTATATGGTAATTATGGTTTGTTTTCCTGGTAGATTATACCAATTTACGTTGTAAATAATCCAGTAAGAAAGCTTTTTATATTTAAATTAAGTTATAGATTTGATGTTCATTTAATGAGATTATTTTAATTAGAAAGATGTGATAACGTATGAACAAACAGAATACATGACAGTTTACTAATTTTGTGTTAAGTTACGTGTTGAAAATCGCATTTAATTATTATCGCGTGCATATGTTAGGTGCATGGTTTATGGATGCGATGCAAAGCATGTGTGTTTTATGGCCGGGACCTGGCGCCTACAGTAATCTCATTAATCGGGCTCTGCCAGTACCTTGATACTTTATGACTATACAATGTTCTGTTAAAGTACCACGTGCACAACTTTTTTCCACTTAAAAAAGAAATTCTCTTATCCCTACTAAAAACGGAAAATGTAATCGAATTTTGTTTGGCTTTTTAGACTATTTTTACCAAGGGTTTATATTGGCGCACGCCAATTCAATTTTAAAGAGTTATTATTTTATTTATGTACCCTATTTATATGAAACACTTTCAAAACTTTATTATAGTTTTGCTTACTGTGTATATAATTATAAAGTAACTTATAAAATGTTTTTTTAGCAATAATCAGGTGAATATTGACCTTAATTTCAAATAATGAATTGAGTGATAGTGAGGCTATAGTAAAGAGAATTTGCTATACGATGGTAAATGAACCACAGCAATGATTGTTGTATTAAATAGGGTTCCAAGAAATTCTACCACCATTCAAATTACACTTGTAGTCCCATAATTAAGTAAGTATCGTGTTTTAAATTACTATGAAGCGTACTAAAAATCTTTATTCCAATTATACTTTGTATAGTATGTGCCAATGCTCCAGTGCACTCTATGCAAACTATATTTGTATCAATCAACTACGAGTATTGCACTCCCGTTGTAATTGAAACCACAGGATGTAACCCATAACGTCCATTGACGAGCTTTCCACAACATCTATCGATGCTAAATCGAACTTTAAGTCTATTAAATAAGGTATATATTTGAATAGCAACAAAACTAGTAAGTACTATCGACCCCAACTGAATTGAGACTGATCACTGTTTATTATAAGAAATTATCATAATCTTCATAATTTCTATACTGACATACTTTCCCAACCATGTTATTAATTTAAGTACTAAGTTTATAACTACTATACATAACGACACAAATATCTTTGATTGTTTTGTATTTATTAAACAGATTTTTAATATTGAATTTCCGTCTGTTAATATCTTTTCAAAAAGATCTTATTGTGAACTTCGTAAATCTTGTCTACAGGTAGCAGCTATAAAGTTTCCATTTCAAATAATTTATTTTATCATAGATATCTATATATCTAAGTATTTCTTTAAATAAAATTGGAATAATATTTACAAGATTCAGCTCCTTATATATAACTTTTAACGAGAATTTTGTTTTAACTGCTAATTTTTAATTAATTAATACATTAAAAAAACAGTTAACAGTTAAAAAAAAAGTTAATACATTAAAAAAACATGGTTTAAATATTAAATAGAAACAATTCTTAACAATTGTTTCTATTTAATATTTAAACCATGTTTTTTTAATGTAGTTGTTAACTCAAGATATTATTATAATTAGCTAATATCCTTATAATATACATCACGTGACTACATTAACGTGTATGTTTAACAATTAGTGTCATTCACTGCCCGATGAATATAAAGTTTAACCAGAAACTACACTATCGGCACAATAGTTATTATTATTAATAGCTAAATGTTTATAAATTTTTTTCTCATTACTAATAACCATATAGTTTATTTTCCTTTATTCTGTAAGCAATTTAATCGACCTAGGGACAACTTCAGACGTACCACTATTATATATCGTCATCAAGATCTACAAAAAAGGTAAATCTTCCTCTTCGTTGGATAATTGATGAGTTGTATAGACTAGAGCATTGTTGTTTTTATTAAAAACTATTTGTTAACAAAAAAATAATTGCAAGACAGTCTTTATATATCAAATCTTTAATTATAGATTATTATTAATCAAATTGGTGTAAATGGAAGATGCTTACGATACATCGTAAGCTAAATACACCACACCGTTCACCTGACATTATTTTTGTAACCTGAGTGCTAATTTACTAGCTTTTTCTTAATAACACTTTATTTATTAAAACCTTTCTCAAAGTACATATTAAAAAAATATCCTGTACAAAATGATCTAATTATAGTTACATGATTACTTTATTTAAGAAATATGTTGTACATTATCATCTCTTACACGCCGTACATAAACAAGTTTATTGAACAAGTCTTGTTTTAATTATATTAGTGCATAAATAAATGTATTTTACAAAGCAATGTAGCTTATCTATAAATAGGTAATTCATATCGGATATTTTCAAAGTTGAAGTCTTATAATAACATAGATCGCAGGTGTGCTTCAATAATAAGGCTTTGCACGCACACGTCGTTAAGCAGTTTCTCTCAAAATAGAAAAACTGTTATTGCTCAGTGTCTAGACAAATAATATCAGTATCCAAAACTTATCTGTACAAATAGAAATAGAAATATATTGGTGAAATACGTTTTGATAATGAAATGATATCATATTTTTCAGCAAAAAAATATTTCTTTATATTGTACGATGCAGTCGTTTTTAAATGTTTAGCAGCAAAAATATTGCCTCTGTTGTTTTTTTTTTAGTTAAAACGATTATTTCCAGTGTATTAGTAAATGAATGATCTTCTAATTCAGACGATTTAGTTTTCTCATTTATATTGTATTCAAAAGTTTCATATGGAGCATTCATCAATGAAATTGATGTTCTTTCTTACTCATAATACTTGTTAAACTTTTCTTATTTTTTACGTTATTTTTTTTCTTATATCCTGCGATTATAACAATTTGTCTTATAATGTTATAGAAGGGACCAACAAATATACCTAAAATTAATGCTCACCCAGTCGTTATAAAAATTTGGAACTTTTTATATGCAAATCATCTACCGATATTGTTTATAATATAAATTTAAGTTACTTAACATTTGCTTATTAAATCAAGGGAACATATTGATATCGAAGTGAAGATAACTTAAGTTCAACAGTAAATGAACCTCTCTGGGTGGCCTTTCGAAATTACACTTGGTGTTTGATCAAAATAATCATTGTACTTTACCACTTCAAATAACATTATGTTCTCAAATACGATAAATTAGTCTCAATTTCACAAAGTTATGTTATCTTTTTTTAATTAATAGAGCTTTAATTATACCATATTTAGAATTGATATAATTTGGAAAAATATTAAGACATTTTACTGGTTTCTGTACTGTGTCGCCGAAAATACAATAAATATTACTATTATATATTCCAATATAAGTGTGCTGTACCTTGTGAAGTTATTGGGCTTAGTAATATTTGTAATACTAGCTAGTTATATTATAGGCATGTCTATCTTTTATAGTATTAGTTTAATGATTGCGTGTTTCGTCATATCTTCAGATAAAAAATAGCTGTCTAACATAGTTTATTTATTTTTTTAACGACTATTATATGAGGATTAGTATAAGAACTTTTAAGACATGTTATAAAGTAAAATAAATTTATGGAATTTTACGTACATCAAAACTTATCTCTAGTAAGTTATGTTATTAAATCATAAAACGAAATTGCTGCATTATAATTTTTTTTTTATATAAATACTGCTTATCTTTTATGAAAACTTACAATGTTACCATTTATTAATTTTATTATTAATCCTGTTATACTACTATATTATTTAAAATAACCAATGTTATATAATATTAATAACATTCAATTTAAAACTTAAATTCTCTCTTTATATGAAACGTATAATGTGACTCTTTATATGAAATTGTTTTTGACTGAGACGGTGAGTATTCACCTAATACAAAGCCAAGTTGATTCTTTGAAGCTGAACGAATATTACAGAATCACTTTTGTAATATCGCGACGATCGAGACAGATTTACAGATTTTGTGTAAAAGCGTTTGTCGAACAAAGAAAAACCGGTGATTTTTTGAATTCGAACTCGAGAATTCAGTGTACCCGTTTTATTAGAGCTCGCCGAGGTGAACAAACGTGCATTGCTTTTTAGTGACTACTCATAGCTATTTAAGGACTCACGTCAAATTATCGCTTTCTTTGTAAAATAGAGTTTTAAATCTTGATAGGTATTTTTCTAGTAAATGTATGTTTGGTATGTACTAAAAACAAATAAATACTTATCTTGGTAATAAGAAATACATAATTAAAGCTACTCAGTTCATCTGTCTGACACAAAATGATACTTCATTACATTTAAGCAGAATTAGGTGTTATGTTATATACCTCTAACGGAAAGAAAATTAAAGAAGCATTAAGCATTATTTTAAATAATGTAACGTAAATCATAATTAAATTGTAATGTTGTATAATGAAACAGTATTTAACATATTAGAATAAGGTTGAGTCATCTGTTTACAGGGTCTAACCGGCGACAGTTAGATTTAAACATATTCTGTTATTTTATCTCCTGTACATAAAATACCTCATTACTAACATGAGATCCAAATAAAAATCATTCATTTTATAATTATCATATGTAATACTTCAACGATTATGTATTTGAATTCTTCAAAGATACAAATAAAAACCAAGAGCTGGTAATATAGTAAAACCTTTTTCTTCTTTGAAAATAATATCAATTATCTGATTTTATTACAAATACCATAAATTAATCCCCAATTATGTGTGATAGATTAAAAATTTTTCCAAAAACAAATTTTCACGGAGACTAAAGAGCTTTTTGTCATAATATTAATTGTTAATTTCTTTTTACTATGAGTGATTTTTATAATTGGAACGATTATTGCGGTCAAGGAAATAGGCTTTATAATCGTTAAACAAATAATTTTCTGTGAGCTATGTATTATAAAATACATTTTAATATCATATAGATCAGGTTATAAGTTGTCTTAAAATTAAAGATGTATTATTGTGTCAATATAAATATTAACTAATAAATCTAACACCTCTTAACAATGAAACGAATAAAATTATAGTATGATGTTATCTTGTGGATAATGACCTTCCTGGTAGGAAGATAGGTTAGAAATGAGCAGGAAATTTTTCCTTCCTTTCTCTGTCTGTCGCCAAGTAAAAGTATGCATAATAGTAAAGACATAAAGACAATGAGTCTCTTAAATATTCTAAATCCTAACTCCTCCAGCCTGTACATATGCAGCATAATGGATAAATATCGCTAACTCTTTCTCTGCAAAGAAAATGCGACCAGTCCCAGCAATAGCGATATTGGTGGCGTCTGATCATTTTAAATTTACAATTTGATTAATTAGAACGGTAGATATAAACTTCAAGATCGTGCTTATTAGAAGTTTGATTCATAGAAAGCTCAGGACCCAATGTGGAAGGGATTAATTATATTTACCAAAGGATGCAGTCTAGACAACACAGTCAAATTAGTTAGTGACGTGGCCGGACATTCATTGTTATTTTTAATATTCTTTATTGTTAGGATTTAATGACACTTATAACGATATGTTTACGAAGAATCTCGCTTCAATATTTTCATATATTCCTCATCATAGCTTCCAAATCTTCATAGTTTGGTAAAACTAGTAAGAAAATTATTATGGAGCAATATCTTTTTCTCCTTAACATAAAACCGATTAACTAATAAATTTTTTAATAGTTCTTTACTAATCTAAACTAAAAAATTTTTGAAAGTTAGCGAGTCCAGTAAATAATAAATTATTAAGATTACCCATAAAAATTTTGGATAGTTGTCAAAATTTTAAAAAAAAATTGACATTTGTTTCTACTTAACAAGTAGCTGTATAAGAATGGTGAAAAGGTTGGAAAATAACCTATTTAGTAAATATTATATCATTTGTTATTAAAGGTCTAACGCAATAAAATTTTCCTCAAGTTGAACAATACTGAAATTACATGCAATTAATCAATAATATTAAATGCGTCATAGAATACAAATTGAATGGTGCTTTGAATTTTTCATTGACCATCGTTTGCATTGGCGCCTTGTATTCAATGAGCGCAGAGGTAACCACGTATACAATGTAAAAGCTCATAAATATTTTTTTAATAATTAAACATTGAGGACAAATATCCAAATGCATGTGATGTGGATCAATTAAAGTTAGCTTAAAAGATTATCAGTGGCAATATACTAATTGTCTTAAACCAGTATGTACCTGATAAATGGAAAAATATTCGTGTCGTAAATTTGTTCTACAGGCACATAGATACTTCAAACCTTCGAAAATATGAAAATCAAATTAAATGGAATCCAACAATATTTTATATTTAATAAAGATGCGACAACAACACTTTACATTAGCAATAAATTATAATATTAGGGTTTATTATATTTTTAGTTACGGTTTATTGCTACATTTTTAGGGTTGTTATTAAAAAAAAAAATGTAGCGAAGTACTTCTGGAAAGAAGATTAATTCATTCGATCGAATTTAGGAGATGAATATAAATTTTATTAAATTATTAAAAACTATTACTTTTTTGATTATTTAAAATGTGTTCTGATATTTTGTTAAGATAGATCATTTCTTATAATCAGTTACTAAAAAGTATTGAACAGAGATTCCTTTCGAGAATTTTTAAGCTAAAACAATCATTGAAATGCTTCTTTATTCAACAAAATGGAGGAACTTTTTCTTTCGTTTTTTTTTCAAGATGTTAATTTTTGTTGCAAAATACATCAAGTCATCTAAAGATTTTTTAAAAACAAATTTTAACTATTATTTAATAAAAACCGTTCATAAATAAGTAAAAGTGTTTTCATTGCCCATTTCTAATTTATTTTAACCACAGTCAAACTCATAAACGTCTAATATCAGCGACTTGAACACGTCCTGAATATACCTCTAACAAAATTTATTTTGTCCTAAAAATTTTCTTTCTTGCTATCATAACGTCCTGGTTTATTCTATACTATAATCTTGGTAATATTTATTAGTAATAATCATTCATTATTCATAATAAGTTAATGTTATTATCCAACCAATGTTTTATTTGTAAAGAAAAATATGATTCTTAAATATCGATAAATAAAATGTGTTGACTTTTGACTTTATTTGCTTCTAATCGTTAGTCTTCACACAATGGCCAATTAGATGTACTTAGTGTAGCGACGATCTACAGAAGGTTGTATATTCTGCCATAGATTTCTATCCATTAGTGACGATTATTGTAATGTGTATGATAGTCTTTTGTCAAATTACCACAATTATATGTCCATCTGAAAATAAAAGCGATTATCTTTGTAAAGCATTTTTCCATTTGGCTATATTTCTTTCGGGCATTGAACACCAATTTGTCAAATGAACTGACGTTAATCGAGCTTAGCTTAATATATTTCAGGCGAAAATGGGTAATGTCTGAATTCAACCTTCAAAAGAATTCGCTTATATATGAAAAAAATACTTTCGTTTTTTACTGTGTAGCAAAAATTTAAATTACAACTTTGATTTCATTGACAAAACAATATGTTCCAAAGAACCATTTTTCTGAAAGTTTATAAAATAAAATGGTTTTTCAATATTATATCTTGTTTAACACGACAATTTACTTTATATACATTGCATTTTTTTGAAAAAATTATAAGTGCTGAATAGTATTTTAACCGTTATCGTAGCGATTTCCGACAAATAGACAGTACACTCAACCAATGAATATCGCCGATTAGACAATACATTTACAACAGCCACGGGATAACTAGTCCTTGAGCTTTGATAACTTGAAACATCGTAAAATTTAATACAGGATTTATAGCATAAATATGCGTCGGGGGTGTTCGCTTATAGTTTACCAATAAATCAAATAGATTCGCGTAACTGCTTTACTGCACTACCTGCGCCGTAAACTTAAATGTACTTAGTAATAATAATAAAGTTCGCTTTATATATTATATCACAAGTAGTTTTTCTTATTATTTATCAATTTTGTACAGGTAGAAGGACTTTTTCGGGTGAAGACCTCCTCCACTTTATTTCATTTCTCTCTTACTTTTGCCTTTTCCATCCATTCAATTGCAGCTACCTCTTTGATGTCGTACGCCTATCTTTTACTTGAGTGTTCTCTTACTATTACCTTTTGGTCCCGCCCACAGTGTCACGTATTTGGCCACATCTTGTCGGTACATCTTGATAGGTGACCAGTGCATTACCACTTTAAGAGCATATACTAGAACATAAATTATGTTTGTCTTTTTCTTTATATGTTCATTTCTGATTCTTTAATTTTAAGTATGCTTAAAGCAATATTATTTAATAGAATTGTCTATGGGTAACAATATAATTTCCTCGTAATATATTTAAACAGAAACTCGATAATTAAATATCCTGTACCAAACGCATAATTACAGAATTATACGTAAATCTCTGGAATTATACGCGCCGTCGCAACGCGTTGTTTCAGCGAGTTCCTTTAAAATTTGCATAATGAATGCGACATCACGCGTCATAACTTTACAGGGAATAAATTAATTAAGTCTTATTTGGTAGATTTTCTCTTACAGCTTTAATAGTCTACCGTTACTTTGATAATTTAAGTATCGTATAAATTTTGGTTGAAACGCTCGAATGCGGTCGAACGCTCGGATGCGGGGGATGTGTTGCGCGGACACAAGGAAATTTCATTAGAGCCGTTACTTTGCGTAGCGCGATTTACATATCAAAAGAATGGAAATAGATTGTTCGGTTCCCTAGGGAGAACAAGTGAGTCGTTGCAGAGTGCTGTCGTCGGTTTGCGAAAATGATAGGCGCCGGGAAGGCGCTGAGTCATGACCTCGTTAATACCAGGGCGCCCAAAGCACTTCCTTGGGATGACCTAACTTGATATTGCAAAATGCACTTATTCAACAACATATTTAAGTTTCATATTTGAGAGGTCGCGTGTTTCGCTTTATTTAATTAAATCAGCCGATGAATATTCGTTCTCAAATCAAAATAAGTTAATAAATGATCCTGTAAGGATCTTTCAATGAAACTCATTAAAAAAATATAAACGGAGGCATGATGCTTCCTCATTCGATAAATATTAATTCCTGACTTTAAACACATCGACCTTTGTAATGAATAACTTATTTTATTGACTCTTAGTCAATAGATCTTACTTATTATATATCAACTTTAAATTGAGTTTTAACATTTTACCTAATGAAAATCATTATTTATTAACTAAAGTTATGTTTTCTTACAAATTTTAAACCGCTCATGATGAAACTCGTTCAAAAGTTTTCACGCTTCGTTTATTTTCACACACGAACCATAACAGGCGGTTGGAATGTAAAACATTTTAACACAGATTAATTTCCCATTTGATTCATTATAAATACCGTTATTTTCTTCCCCAACCGTTTGTCGGTACGTCTTAAATGAAGATCAATAACCTTAATTTATACATTTAAAATGTCCAACGACTACCATTTATCGGATTTATGATTGAAATAATTATCAGCCAATAATTTGTGCTGAAATAAAAGTTATCGCTTTTGATGGTCTTTACTGAAGACGTATTGTCAATCAAATATGCATCAATGCTTGGGATATCCTCAGTCAAGCATTGCTTGCACCAAGTCACTGAACTTTGCGTTAACCCGAATTGGCCTGTCCGTCTGTCTGTTGTGTCCACAATAATTAATCACGCTTCTTGCTTACTGCTAAGGGACGTTAATAATGACCAAGGACTACTTCAATTTATTACAACGCTCTGACAGTACCGCCAGACCAAATAATAGTCCGGATAAACTCATCATCACTAGTATTACTAAGTTATAATTTAATATTTATTACCAAATTTAGATTTAATTTGAAATAAAGCCGAACTAGCTCAAATAACATTTAATATACACCATCCAAAAAATATATAACTACAAACCAATGAAAGTTACGTTTTAATTTAAGTATTGCTTAAATCGTTATTTGTGTATTAATAATCTGTTTATCTACTGCGATTTCCTTCATTAAATATTAAAATTTCATACGGAATTGTCTTTGATTAAATTTGATTTTAAACTTGATTTATAGATAACCATAATCTAAATAAAAAACATTGAATTAAACAAAATTTTACTGACTTAATATTTCTTCTTCAAGTGCCGCTCGAATTAGTGATGATTGTATACCTGTTCTGCGAATCCCTCTCTATTGCGTGCTTTATTGCGTTTACTTACCTAATAGCCCGATGTTTTAAGAGCTTTACAGCTTATGTGGTCACGGGGGGACATATCCTGACCTTATAGTCATCACGAACTACCTACAGTTTTAATATATCTTCAATTATCAACATTGTTTACAGCCAGGTCTACTCAATGTGTCTTCCGGCCTACTTAATGTATCTTAAAATCTTCTGTTGATATGCTTAGAATTTGATTTATATTTATTATTTAATAACGTGATTCTAAGCAAAATAGTATCTAATTATCTTTGCGATTGAAAGTAAAATTTCACCTGTAATTAGCTTTTACTTTCTTTCAAATAACCTCACAGATCATATTTGGTGCGAATCTGTTTTCAGCAAGGATTGTGGTCTATCAAATCTGGTGTAGTGTTTATAAGAAGAAATTGTTTTATAAAATAATTTCACTGTAAATTTTATTCTATTTCAAGAACACCTGTATGATCTTTTTAATGAGTGTTCTGCTTATTTATGACCTTGCTGTAGGTATCTCAGTTTGGTGACCTCGCACCATATGATCGCCGAAAACGTACGCCCGGCCGTTGACTTTAAAGTTCGTACAATAAATTCGAGCGCGGAATGACTCCGCGACCCAATTCGCAAATATTGTGAATGGAATGTTCGATAAAGTAAACTTTTGGATTATGCTTATAAAAAAAAGTTAGCAATGATTCTTCTTAACTTTTTAAGTAATAAAAAAATGGTTACATAATAATATTTAAAGTCTCTGCTTTCTGAGCTAAATTTGCACCTGTGGTACAGAAAACAGCGGCACACAAGATTAGAAATCAATGTTTTTTTTCCTCTTTCCTTGGTACAAAAAACAATATTTTTCCAGTTATTATAACAATATTATAAATAGAATATAAACAAAGCTGCGCGTGTTTGTGATGTGGACGTGTAAGTATAATGTGATGCGAGTTCATAAATACTTCTAACACTGATGGCACTTTTATTAAATGACGTAAAATTTAATGGTGACTTATTAGTCATCAATTGTGAATCCATAGCTGTTAAAACATATTAATCAGAAATCTCAAAGATCATACAAAAAGGCGAAGAGATTTTTTGGATGAATGCAGAATACTCTGAAGTTATTAATAATAATAGAGACAGATCAAATTTGATTCTCATATTTAAAAATTTCTGATGAACCCATAACATCTTTATGGTTAAAAGATATGTATTTAACTTCTTTATCACTCATATATATACAATTAAGTCTATGATGAGATCGATTTTTTTATGACAAGTACATATAAATATATAAAGATGAAATAGAAAATATAGTAATGAAACACAACCTTCGTTAAAAAAATAACAAATTAAAATACTAAAATTGTTGAAGTAAAACGATGGCAGTGACCTATACAGTGATGTTCTCAAACTCATTACCTGAACTAAGACTAGACAGTGCTGGTTCATTGACTGACTGCAAACATAGTCGCGCACCTAATCTGAAGAAACAATAACGATGCTAAGTTTTAGGGATGACTCTCTTATATTAATCTAAACTTGTTTACTACTTTTTTAACGCACTATCATATACAGCAAAATAATATACATTTAAGAAAACTAATCGTTAAGTTTCATGAGTATTTTCAAACTAAACGTTATTTTAGAAACAAATGAAAATGTTTAAGTGTCTGCATAAATTTTCAAACATGATTATTTTCTTTTCGTATTAAGGTACAAATGTTGATTTTTATCATGAGTAGTACATAACATAAATTGGTAACAGGGTATTATCAGCATTACTCATGATTAGTAATATATTCGTATAATTAACGGAGGCGCCAGTTGATAGATAAGAAAATTTTGCTTAATAGATATTTAAAAAGGCTAGATCCTTTTTAATATATATAATTAACAAAAAAGAAAATATGTACTTGTTCCATATGTCTCACAGATATTTTATACTTTGTGTAAATCCATTTATTTCAACTATAAAATAGGAATTTTATCAAAAGTACTTGAAACTTTTATCATTTCTTAGTGATTAACATCATTATAATATGAACACATGAATATGATAAAAAACAATAAAATAATGAAGCGTAATAAACTGTCTCCTTTAGGGAATCCAGTCGATCTGAAACGCTAATTCGTTATGATTTCTTTTAAATATCTAAAATTTAATAAATAAAATTAAAATTTTAATGGGATTCACAAAATAAAAGAAGTGTTACGCATTATCATCAACCTAGAAGTCCACTGGTGGACATTAGCCTCGCCTAATATATCCACATCGCAACTTTCCGCAATCTTCGTGAGATCTGCAGTCTATCTTATGGAGATGCATTTGCCGTTATTAAGTACATTTTCTTCTTTTATATTAATTTTGAAACTTAGTCGCATAATCGAAAAACAAAGCTTGCTACTAGGCAACACACTAACGATTATGATTACCAGGAAAGTATGATGTAGAAGTAATGAAGGTTCCAATACCAGGCGTAGAGAAGCACGAGTTCTCGCTAAAAGCAATTGTTTAAGCACCTTCATGTTTATTTATGGACCACGTAAAAGTACAACTTTTGTATACATAATATTAAGCTAAGCCAAGCTTGCGGCATACGTTAACAAGCTTGTGGTAACATTGTTGAAGAGCTTCCACTGTTTTATAAAAAAGTACAATACACAAAGATTTTTCTTTTGATTTCGATAAGTGTTTAAAATAATGCTTAGTGTGGTGTGAAACATTTGTATTAAAATACATAATTATCGAATATTCTTTAGGGCTTTTATTGGTGGTAGGTCTCTTTTGCCGCAGACCATCGTTACCACCGCACCATCTTAAAGAGCCGACAAACAGTAATGTGCAAACATTACAGTGTTCCCATTTGAATGGCGTAAAAAATTACCGGGGTAATAGACTTAATAGCTTATGTATCAAAGCGAAGAGCGCAATGTGTTGTCGTAAAACTAACTTAAAAAACGCTTCGTTGTTATGGCGTACAAGTGTATCACTTATCATCAGGTGACCGCTATGCTGGTCACCTGGTCTAATAAAAAAATTAATGGGAAATATTTTTTTGATATTTGTTAATGGTATAAATTATATATACAATTTTTATTTATAAAATTGTTTGATTATCTAAATATATTGATTTTCTTAAATGTCAATATCGTTTCAAACGATGGAAATGTTACAAAGTCTGTTTCCAACTAAAATAACTCTTGAAAAGGATGCAGCAATATAGTAGTCGTCAAAGTTTATTCAAATATTCACTCTTTCTATATATATGTTCATAAATAATAAGCGAGTGGACTTATAGCTGTACAACACGGGTGGTCCTTTACTGGCGGTACCCTATTCGGGCGCTGCCGTTAAAGCAAACTATCCACGCCGTGACGAGATCCTTTCTCGTCTGGACTTCGTGACTCTAACCCATAACGGAGGACGTGTGAAACGCTTTTAAATGTTTACTCTTTAATTAGCCTTTTATAGTCATAGTAAAAGGATTTGTGCAACCATTTATACCTC
>DWLS01000134.1:0-40531 GCA_018246255.1 Pachliopta kotzebuea | reverse complement strand
AACAGTTGGTGCGGTGGGTGCAACATGGACATTAAACATGACCTTCGTTTTGTCCATGTTCATTTTAAGACCCACTTGTTGGGAAACTTATATACTACTTATATAATAATATAATATATTTTATATTACAATATATCTTTTATCACCTAGCACACAGGTACTCAACACTTTATGTTGTAAACTTCTCGTATGGATAAATGACTTTTTTTTTCTCTTTTTTTTACGCGGGGGAATCCTTTTACTGACGTTACGCTGGTGCCCTGGGTGGGCCCGAAGGGGTGTGTGGGACTCGGCCTGGGCGGCCCCTACCCACTAAACCTACCGCGAAAGCCATCACCGTTATGAATGGGATGTCCCGGATGTGTCAGCGACAGGGCACCAGTTTTTCATTACTTCTATTTATTCATTTATATTTTCTTTTTGTCCAATTTGAGTAAATATGTTTGTCATCAGAATTCATATCTGCGTAACGCATGCGCACACGCAGCCGGGCGTGGCGCAGCGTTTCGTTGCGGACGTGAAGGAAGTCGCCAGCGTGTGCAGGAGCCAGGCCGGCGAGCCGGTGCAGGGGAAAGTGAGTTGTGTTTCTCTAATGAATTTAAATTATAATGAATTTGTTAAACGATAAAAGTAATCATTGAGTAGTTGACAGAAAATTATATTACTTTACTAGTGGTAGGTCTCAGTTTTGGAAGACCTCATAGGTTAAGAGAACCTTCCGCACGTCTCGTCACTGTGTTTTTGTAGTATAAAACTAAAGTAATAACACACATATATACATGTATGTGCATAGATGACAAGACGGGAGGATAATTGGTGAAGACATGGATATATCAATTCATGCATCCTATATCTTATAAAAGAGAGATGCGTATAAAAAGCCTGGATTGTGACTTGTGGGTTGATAGAAAAGAACGGAAGAAAAACTGAAATTGAAACAAGATAGAGAGATTTTTATAAGTTGACTATGGTGAAATTTTTTATTACTTATTGGATGTTATTATTCTGATTACTAAAGGAGTAAGTGAAGCTATAGTTAATGAAATTGTTAAGACTATGGAATACTATCTTATACATTTTTAAGACAATCATGTGTTTTAGCGAACTTTAGTTTTTAAATCCTAATTATTATGTAGAGATTATCACCAATTAATCACCATAGTTTACTGGTGTCACATAGTTTATAAGTGATAATTTAGAAATGGCTCTTGACTTTATTCAATGTTACATGTAATAGTCATAAGTAGTCCTTAAAAATAAAATAAAAATAGTTTTCTTTTTCTTTTGACAAAGTTGGGTAAATATACAGCGTTTCGGTTCATAATAATATGACCCTAATAAAGATACTGCACCACATTGTGATCATCACCTTCATAAGTAAGTTGTTAAGTTTCATTGCCTTATGTATAATATAAATTAAATATCAACAGATGGCTATATATGGGGTAGCGCAGGAGATATCCGACAGGAGCCTGGTGTCCGACATCACTAAATATTTCATCGATTCTATGTACTACCTACCAACACCTGAAGACCAGTGAAGAAGCTATCGAGCATTACATGCAATTTATTAAAGTATTAAACCGTTACGTGGGAAAATAGCCCACTAATAAGACATAAGCAGACATGTAGATATAAGAAATGACTGTGAATTTTCACTTCTTGCTTATACTTTTTTTTGTGTGATTTTTATAATGGTGTATATATCGGATTTATCATCATGATTCCTTTGGGAACAGACCTTGGGTCCTAGCAATGGGAACATTAAGGGCTATTTATTTTGTGCCACATTACACAATTGTAAGAATTTTATAAAATATTATTTGGTTAAGGGAAAATATTTGCTTTAGTTGTGTTAATTTTGAAAGTGTTTTTTTATTTACTTCAATGGGCATTTTTTAGAATTTTCATGATATGCAGTATTTTTTTTATGGTTATTCGTTATTTAAAATTATACTATTGACGAATCAACATTTGTGTACTACCAAGCAGTAATATGGAAAATACTCTGTTCCTATTGAAGGGTTTTGTAGATAGTGAAACTAATATGGGTTGTGGGAATAAATATTATCGTGTCATAGAGAAATTCTGGTCATTTTTACACAAACTTGAAGTTTATCAAATTTTATTTCTATAATTATTATTCTTCATCTCTTTATTATTTATTTTTGAAACAGGCAATAAAATAAAATTTGCCAGTTTTCCTGTTCATTCCACTTCTATGTATAAAGATATAGCAATTTTAAGATAATACAATTTGTGAACTTAAATCTTTGGTATGCAAATCAATGCTTTCATTGATTTGGTCAGGGTGATGATTAAATGATTTTGACTCACATCCTCTGAGGAGAAACCTCAGTGCTGTTAGTGGGAATATTGATTTGTTTATATATAATAACTATACAATTGTAACGTTTCTTTTAAAAAAGTATAGACAATGTGATACTTCTTCATACAAAATGATTATTTCTGTATAACATTTCATTAATTTCCGTCAGTTCGGTTAAATACAAATAAAAACAATTTTTAGATTTTTATACGATTGAATTTAATGTCAAACGTTTAAAGATTTTTATTCGACGACGACGCCGTTAAGAATATCGATGTATTGGCATCGATTAATCTTTACGCTTCAAATAAATATATAGATAAGTGTAAAAGTTTATATTAATGTTGTTTAAAATATATTTGTGTCATAAATTAAAGCATGTTTTCATTTTAACCTTTAGTAAGCTGTATAATGTCTGTTTGGAACTAAAATTAAGAATTTTAATAGGAATGATAAGTAAAACGACGTGACGGTAAGTTAATACCATCAGCGATGGCTAGCTGCTACACCAGAATAATTGCCGATGTTTTGTTCAGTGATAATCCCTAAATTCTACGTTTATTGGTACAGAGAATACGTATAAGATCTAAGTGCGCCTTTTGAAAAATATTTTAAAGTAAAACAAAAATGTTTCTATAAATGAAATAAAAACAACATACAACCATACAAAATTATTAAACTGGTCACCAACAACTCGGGAACCCGACCACATACCAACAAAATTCCAACAGATCTGATCTTATCTAAGCGAGATCTATCTGTATGACAAATTTCAGCACCAGCTCCTACCCTTTGTAGTTTTCGAAGTTGAAAATTGTTTATACACAGACGGAAGGATATTATCGTTTAAATAAGGTTATTATAGAATATATCTAGATATCAGTAACAAAATGATAACTCGACCAACCACTTACATGCAACAGGAAAGCTTTCCAAGTCACAATGATGATGATAACGTAGAAGCTTTTGTATCATGATGCCTAATATTCAAATGTAAAGGAAAATAATCATAGTAATTAAAGAAGTAAAATTTAAATATTAGGCGATTACTAGCAATGGACTTACTGAGGGCTGAAATAATGATTATCTAATAATGGTAATAAATATAATTATCGTTATATATTAGAATGAGCTTTAAAACTCAATCGATGAACACAAATGGAATGAATTTCTAAGACGTTTTTCGCCAGTTGACTTTGGTAGTTTTGGAATTAATATGTTGTGAGTTTTGTATGAAAAAATTGTTACATAAAGTTATTTTAAATTTATATACTAAAATCATTTTCCATCGTTAGCTTTATATACAAATGTTCACAGTAATACAAAATTCGAAATATTATAAAGTAACGATTTTATCTATGGCTGTTGTCATTTAATTTTGTATAGCTCCTCTGACGGGGGTTCCGTCGAAGTTTAAAGTAAATGTATAATAAAATTTAATGTTTCGATCCGGGTTAGGTGATGAAAATGAAATATTTGCTGTTTTATTTAATATGTGCTCATTCTATGATGACGGTAACAACCAAGATAAATTATTGCAATGCAAAGATGTGTGCGAATACGGACATGCATACGTTTTGCAAGTATACTGTAAGAATCTATTCTGTTATATATATTTTTTATACACAATTTCGCTTTAATTTCAAAAAATGTTCACAATAAAGTAATAGATGGTGAAGCGTGCTATCACTGAAGATTGTCTCCCATATGTTGACAGCTAGAATATAGAAATGTTAAGGCGACAGATTAAAAAAAAGAGGATGAGTTAAAGTTAAATAGGTTCATAAAAACCAAGAACTCAAATTTGAATAGACCCTAGGACCTTCGTGTTACAAAGCAAACTGTAAACCGTTGCACAATCGACATAGTAACTTTTATTTATAAAAGAATTCTTACTAAAGACCAATCGGCGTTTATATCTTCTGGTAATTAGTAGTGTGCAAACTTTACTATGTTCTGTTATAAATAGTGCTGTGACTAATTAAATCGGTTTTCTAGAACGGTGGCCTATCACCTTGACGAATTTATTCTTCATGATCAGTTAACTAGTAACTATTACTAATAACTAGTGGTAATACGATTGATTTGGCGGTAAGTCTCTGCAGTCGGAGACCGTTTAGGTAGGTACCACCAAAATTACTATTGCAGCCGACAAACAGTACTGAGCGAACATTACTGTTCCTTTTTGAAAGGTGCTGTTGTATGCTGGTGAAGTTACTGTGGTAACGAGTCTTAACATCCTACGTCTCAAGGTGATGAGCGCAATGTTTGTCTGTGTATATTATCTTAACTAGCGCCATGGGCAAGTGTATCACTTACCATCAAGTGAAAGCCTTGCTCGTCTCGAAGCCTGTCACATAAAAAAATTGCATTGATGAATGTTCTTTAGGATAATACACCTGGTCCGTTATGCATTGGGTTCATGCCAGCGAGTCTCACTAAAGAGGAGAAGTTGAATATAATTTCGAGGTTAAATCATCGACGGAATGATGCTGCACTGGGATTGCTTGGCTCCCTGCCCAGCGCTGGGGACATGCTTACATTGGTATAACGTCCCCCTTAGCCCTTTTTTAATTCGCGATTCTATAATACTCTACCGCGTTTTAGTAGGAAGTCTAAAAGTGAATTAAACTACCTTCTAAAAGGTAATATATATTTTGTTGATTTAAAGTCAATAAGCGTTTTCACTTGAGAAAGGGCATTTGCAGTAAAACTATTTCTCCAAAATTATTTTTATGATGTTTTAAAAAACTCGAAAAAGTATCGTTTTGAATATTAAATTTCTGGTAGAATATTGTTTCTTAGACCATCTAGTTAGTATTATAATTGTCTAGATTCTAAGTAAAGATCCAGAAGCATTTATTGTATTTGAATTTCGTTCGTTAAAAGCGCTGGGTGGAGGAGTTGGCGCGGGAGGCCCAGTTGTGTGCGAACCAGTGCTTCCCGCCGAAGTTTCCAGAGGAACATGACGTTTGCCGTGATTTGTGTTAGTTGTTTTTAATCTAAAATAATATTTTGATAAGGTTTCGTTTATTGTCCCTGTGTCTACTGATTTAATTTCCCTTACACAAGCGCGACACTAAAAATTACAGCTTGTGATAAAACAATTGTATGTATGTTAATGTCGAGGATAGAATACAGCTTTAATTGCATTTTATTATCTAGATTCAATCCCAGTTGGTCAGAACGTTGCTTCAGTGGTTGGCGAGGCGCCGGGCCTTAGGGTCGAGTCTCTAGTAGACTTGTGGTACATGCAGGGGCGACACTACAAGGGCAATATCTCTTCATACGTTCCGTAAGTAATTTGCTTTCTTACGTAGTTTTTAGCAGTATACAATAAGACTACAATACTATTCAATGTTAAGTTTTTTATGATTTTTTTTTATTTTGTTTGCTTGCTACAGTTCAGCGCGAAACAAAAGTTACTATGGTGACTTTGCTCAAATGCTATGGTCCCGCACATTTATGGTTGGTTGTGGGCGCAGCAGATTTATGGTAACCGTATTTTTTCTGCTTCTCATCTTTGACTGTTACTTCGGGTATAGGAGAACAAATATAGTTCTGAGAGATATTGCTGATATGCCTAATTCTAGCGCTAAGCAATGACGGAGAAGTCGAACAATTTGCGTGATGGTTAATTATTACCGTAGCCTATAATACCAGTAAGAATTCCTCAAGATACAAATCATTATAAACGAATCAACTCTTGAGTTCCGTAATTTAAAGCAGGATTAATACAATTTCTATGTAATTAAATGTGATCTCTAGACAATTTGGCAAGATCGCCCTCGTACCGTGGAGCGGCTGGTGTGCAACTTGGCACCACGGGGTCCTCGACCCAATCATCCTCTATGGCAGCCCGCACGCCCGGCCAGCCTCTGCCCGCCACGCACCCGGCCTGCTACACAGTACCCCGGCTTATGCGCAGTTTGTAAGTACAGACATCATCTATTATATGTAGTGTTTATAGGCAACAATATTGGCACTTTATTTTAAACTGAATATCAGCTCATGCAATGCTATTTAGAAATCTAAGCTTTAAATGAGATTCCTCCATTAATTTATAAGCATATATAGAACAATTTATTTAATTTTTTTAAAGCGGTCAGAAAACAACGAAGATGTCGTTTTCAGATGATGATCACAAGTTTATGGATAAAAATAATAAAATGTCTCTAGAAGACACAATAGTATTAAGTACGTTGTTAGAGATAGAACGAAATACTACATTTGATAACGTTGGTTACATGGATGAAATATATCTAACGAAATTAGTAGCTATAGCTTTGGAAAGATCATATAGAGATGCACAAAGAATACGTTCAGTGGATGTCAAAGAAACTGTTCGCAAACTGGGATTTAACGCAGATGATCACGACGACTCTATGAATAAAAAAATTGAGAATGAAAGAAGAAAAATTAGAAGATACATGAGAAGACCAGTCAAATCGAAAAGAAAGTTAAGAACTGTTGGTAGGCCAAAAGCTTATTATTTATACGAATTAAACAAAGAAGAAGATGACAATAGAAAAAAATGTAAGTTTCCATATAACACAAGAGTCAAATGCTTAAACTCAAATGTTAAAGAAAAACATGTTGTATATGTTCCAGATTTCGTGGACATAAACCCTGTAATATACAAAGAAATTATTACAGAAAATGAAAATACAAGTAATCAAAATGGACAACCTGAATCTTTTACTAATTCAGAAACCCATAGTAAAATCACAACAGAAGGTCTTGGACAGAATTTATTTGGTATTAATGAAATTTTTTGGAAAAATATTATTAATTTACTCCCAATATTTCAGATACAAAGATATTGAGTTCTGAAACAGACGAAATTATAAATTCAAGTCTGCAAGAAAATATTTCAGACGAAGTTAAAGACAATTCCACGAATGTAACTTTAGACGATGATTATAGTTCTGAAATAAGCGATCAAGTTATCGAAGAGTATTTATCGGATCGTAAGTCACCAGAACTTAGTGTATTAAAAGCTTTTGAGGAAAATATCGAAAATTTATATATAGAATATGGGAAATTTGGATTTCTGACAGTATCTAACTTCCACGAAGAAAATATTTTAACAATTTAAAGTGTCTTATTATCATTACATTTTCTACGGAGGCAATGCAAACATACAAACTACATACTAAAAAGGTAGATTCTTGAAAAATGGTGAAAAGGCACGAGGAATTCCGAAACATTGAAGCACATCTGGACTAGGAATATTATAAATATATTCTATTACATTTTTCTCAAACTAAATCGCTCTTAAAGAAATGCATTGAAGAAACTATTGCCTGCGTGTTTATTGCCATGGATGTTAAAAAGCAATACCAAACACTTTTCTGTTCTTACAGCGGAAACTGCTCGCCAATTACAAGAGACGTTGTTAGGAATGGAACAGACGATGTCAGGTCAAACTGCGGAACAGTACAGCACTTCTACATCTAGACGATCTACTACATTCACTCCAGCAAAGGTACGGTAATAAAATTTTATAACATATATGTTTTTCATAACAGTATTTTACATAATTATAAAATATCTATATTTGTTACACAATTTTCACATCCATGGCAAATACCAAGAAAATTGAAGTATGTAATAGTGTCAATCGTGGATGTACCCACGACTTTTATTTTCTACATTTAAAGAAGACTAAGTGAAAGCTGCTGTTTTAGAAAAATATTTTAATGAATCTAGAATGTTCTAGCATTTATTGTGAAAATTATGTGTTATAAAATAATAATCGCATGGCAATTATGACTTAGAATAAAGCGAACCTTCTCTTCTGTATTCCAATACTTAATGTTTGTATGTACGTACGGTGATATTAAAGTTTTATATTAGGCATTCACTTCCAATCAGGTCCGACGGGAGTTGAGGGTTACTGAGAGCGAAGATTTCAAAAGATTTATGGCGATGTATGACAGAACGAGGCGGACGACGATAGAAGAGGATGCGGTAGGCGGGGACCGGGATGATTTAGAGGCCATGAAACAGCAGGCAGTGCTGGGTGCCAAGGAAGGCACGGTGCTGCAGACACTCCTGGGCTATCTGCCCAACATGAAAACGCTCGGTCTCACATCTGGTCCCGTTTACGGCTCAGCTACTTTAAGCAGACCATCTTTATTTTTACACACATTTTATGTCTTTTTATTTTCTATTTAGATTTATTCATGTTATTTATTAAAGTTTAATTTACCCGATTTGTTTATTGATTTCGATGCGGAGATAGATAAAATCGTCAAAATTTTGAAACCCCTCGACGTAAAAAATGTGTTCATTAAATCTCGAGGAAAAGACATTTTAAATTTTGACAAGACTTACATATAGTGGTATCGAGCAAGGTGTGGTTTTGTGTAAACAACCTAACCAGCAATTTATTGTTTTCTACCGGGTGAACTTTGAGTGGTCGTTTAAATAATAAAAATTGATTTTATCTTTGAAATGCGACATATTTCGTATACTATTCATTCGTACCGTATAATTCTTTTGTTCGAGTAAATGATTATTCGTTTTCACAACATGGCAGTAGTGTTTGTGGTGTTCAGATTTAGGGCAATGTTAAAATTGTAATGAACGACGCCCGCCGTCGGCTTCGCTTCGGTCATCGGCCGCCGCTCGCTGTCGCTGGGGCTGCCGCTAGTTATAACATTGCCTTCGTTATAACGCGCCACTTCTTTATAAATTCTGCTATTATATGATGATGATTCCAGTTGCTATTAATCGTCTAGACGGGTATCACCGCTGCGCTTTTTTCTGCCGCCAAATACTGTTAGTCTATTTCGATATAAAGCATTTTGTTGTTAGTAAAATTGCTTGGGTAACAAGACATCTTACGTCTACTCATAACGCCAAGTACTATGAGTTATAATGTTATATATATATAACACAGTTCGTTGAAGAGGCCTAAGTTCAGCAGTGGACTGCTGCAAGCTATTGATGATGTTGATGATATGTATACATCAAGTAAACTTCTCACATGTTCTCCTTCGTTTCACGGATTAATAAAATAGTTAAAATTATACATTTTAATAACACAGACTCTAAAAAGTTTAGAAGAACTTAAACATTTCCTTTGTCAATAATTTTTTTTGTTGTGATTGTGTTTCGAAAGATATTATTACATAAATATTTTTTTTAAATGTAAATTATTGCGATAGAAAGTTATGTAATATGGCGTAAATAATAATTGAATTTTATTCGAAATTTATTAGGCATTAATATTAAATATTTAATTCAATAAAATATAGCACCAAAATAGCATATCGCAGTTATAGAAATAACGTTGTGATGCGTTATTAGCGTTAACGAACAGCTCTATTCGATACTGTATTGTATGGTCAGTGCGGTAAACATAGCTTTTGTTGCCATTACGAGTGCGTTAGTTCGTGCCCATTTGTGGGCCCGGATACAACAAGTTTAACTATTAACTGTGAAATAAACTAAGTTGGTACACAGCTGCATATATAACTTGGGAGATAAAGCGATAAAAATATTCGGAGGTCAGTATTTTTGCGATTCGTAGAAGTTCGTAGATGTCTACGAGATTTACAGCATCTCTAAAATGTCGTCTGGTTTCTTTCAATCGTATTTTTATTTACAACATGAAAACAGAAATTAGACAAATCAGTGTTTACTATAGTTTGTTAAATTAAATAGATACGTTTAATTTTATCTACAATTTTCGTGATTACAAGACTATTTATCTCATTGTTAGATGAAAGATATGGACCATTTTTTCTCATTTGTGATCAGTTATACCTTTTCATAATGCGGTACGTTTCTCATGGTTTTTATTTAACATGTAAACATTAGTGAATGTTAAAGTTAGTTCGATTAAAATGAAAAATGTAGAATGATTATAGGTTTTTAATTTAATAAACTTCTTTGATGGCTTGATGTGTTTAAGTTTCTATGTTTGTTATAGAGTATTTAAGGGCTAGTAATTTTGGTTTTGTTTATTGTTGAGTACGTTCAGTTATATAAGAACAAAAAATAAAGATGGTATTTAGTGTAATACTGTATATATCTCAGTATAATGACCAACGACACGAGCCGTGGTACGACTGAGGCGCGGGATGCGCGTGGAGGCTGGATGCGGAAGTCTGATGACGTCAAGATCGAGTTCGGATTCGGGATGCCGTTGGGAGCCATGTCGGCTCATCCAGCGTTCCACTCCGCCTGGGATATTGGCTGGTGAGTTACCTATATCTAGAACCTAATTTATTAATCTAGTTTCTTATACAGTATTGGTGGAAGGCCTTTGTGGATCAGTTAATACCGATGCAATAGACTTAAAGTGATTAATTACATACAAGGTTTGTTATCGATCTTTTCTTTAAATATTATGGCGAGTCAAGACCTATAACTACTTAACTTATTACATATTTAAGTATAGTACTCGACTGGTTACAGATTAGCTTGATTACTAATAGTGGATTGTAGCAGAAATACATTTAATAACTCGACAACAATAATAGTCTACAGATATTGCAGTAATCCTAATCGAGCATTATGACTTGGAAATAAATAATTGATGCATACAAAAAAGTGTAGTTGTTTAACTAATGAAAGCATTTAATTTGTTAAAAGTTCATCACCCCAACACTTGTCCCGATGGGAATAGTTTCCACGTACTGTCCTATGGCGCGTCTGCTATTATAATTGTCCTATCCACTGGATTCTTTTCGAATTGCATTTGTATTTTTATTACCATTTCTCAGTATTTTGAAGTTTTTTATTACATTTGTTTTTTAAAAATGTACAATTGTTATACTTTCCTCTACAATTGTGTAAAGATCACTATAAAAAATATTTTATTATCTAAATAATACATTATGTCTTATTATTCAACGTAGCGACGAGGCAATCAAGACTTTCACCTGATGGAAAGTGATACGCTTGCACATAACAACCCGGCTTTGGTAAAGATTGAAATAATATGAACCTTTTTATATTATATTATAAACCTTACCTTCTTTACGCAGTTAATTATATTTTTCTTGTTCATATTTATATTATATTTTCAACTATATCAGCCGATAAACTTGCCCTGCTAGACATAAGCCTTCCCTAAAGACCTCCACTCCAATCAGTCCTAAGCCGTCCGTATCTACCAGTTTCTCGCTACATTCTCTAACTATACCTTCTTTCTTCATTATATATTATATAGAATTAAAATATATTCTTTTCCGTCATTATTATTTTAAACAATCGACGTCTAGTGCAGGACGTAGGTCTCTTGTAATAAGTGTCTTATTCTTTGGTTCCCTACTCCAAGGATTCTCTAACAAAATGATTTTAACTCTCAATAAAACACAAGTAAAATAGCAATTACAAACGTTTAGAACCACTAAAATTTATTGTACATACTTTGATATATATAATAATTAATTCGAAAGGGAGAAAGCTTTTTTGTACTTTTGGCTGGCTACCAGAAAACCGAAGTGTTCTAGTAGAGCATGATTTACTATATTCGGTTTCTGGTTGTTGCCACTCCAACTTCTGTTGCCGACAAATAGTAATGTGCAAACAGTAGTATGTTCCGATTTGAAGGATGCTGTATTCTAGTGAAATTATTGGGGTAACGAGACTTAACACCTTTTGTCTCAAGGCGAAGAGGGCAATGTGGTGCTATGTATACCATTTTAACCAGTGCGATGTTGTTATGAGAAAACGAATCACTAATCATCTGGCGAACGCCTTACTCGTCTCGTCAGCTCAACGAATAAATAAAAATTAATATATGTTTGGTTATTAAAAGAAAAGTATATAAATTTCTTATAATTTACTTTGAGTTATTCAATAAACAGTCCATTTACGTACAAAATATTAATCACTTCTAAATAAAAATTCACATTCCGATAATTAATAACATGAAATGAGATGAGCTGCTGATTTGCTATGTATCAAGTTATAAGACTTTTAAGTTATGTAAGTTCATATTCCACATTGCATGTGAATATCGTTAACTATAATATATATGTTAGTGATTCGAACCTGCGTCATCCTGATCAACCATTGCGCTTGTGCATTCATTTCAGCGGTTGCCAAGAGAAGGTTACGCACAATTTTCGTTGTAACTTATCACTTGCAATCGATATGCGTTACTTCATGTCCGGTTCAATTAGTATCCCGGTGTCCGGTGACCGGCTACGCGTCGAGTTGCTTCGACCTCGCCGTGCGATACCCGCTCGCTACTGCAACCGGTGCAACCAGCTCAATGAACAAGATAATCGGAAGCTTTTTCATTGTATTACATTACATACGGAACATAAATAATCTCTGTTGTCAGCTGCTTCATTATCGTCCACTGCAGGACAAGATACTCTTCTCTCAAGGATGCACACAACTTCGATCCTGTGCCAAATACTAATGACTTCTTCCGAATATCATCAGACTAATAATAAACAACTCGAAATACGAATCCGTCGAATATGATCTCATCTGTTTATTATAATATTAGTGTATCAATGACAGGCCATGTATAGGCTAGTGATTAATATATTGCTCTGGATAGATCTTTCAAACAACAGTTCGATATAATTCTAGCATTATTTAGCTACTACACGCCGAGCGAAACTTCTTAATCACTGAGGATCATCGAAAAGATTGTGGAAAAGCAGATATTCATATTATAAATTATAGAACATTTTACTTATTATATACGAAAGAATTGACTACAGATTCACGTTCACAAAATCTTTCTGTACGTGTAATGAATAGCGTTCTTATTATAGATGAAGGCTAGATTGTTATTTAATTCAATCAAGAAACGAATCCTTAAATTGTGAAGTATATGAATGTAATAAATTTAGGAGTAAGGTAATTTTGTATCACTCTTACTCTTATATTATTTGTAATAAAACCCTCTGTAATAAATAAAAATGCGAGGAATAAAACGAGGCGAGGAGGAAAAAGAAAAGGAGAAAAAAATGAGGAATGAGGTAGACAGACACCAAGCTCTCGCTTACAAACATCGAAGATATTGCGTTACATCGGGAATTGTTGTGGTTTTATCAGCTTTGTATGTGATAAAAACAACTCGCTGTTAAACCAATAACCTTACAGACATATTTATTATGTCATCTGCCCTTTGGATTAAAATGAAAAACTTCATGAATTGGTAAAGGGCATTCGTAGCTACCTCTGTGTCCACCTTACTTTTAGTATTTGGTCGGTGTTATGTAGGCTATTATAAACTTTTTCGCTAGGTTGTGCTATAAAATATACTTCTTTAATTTCCTTTACTTTGATGTTATTACCTTTAAATAAAAAGCACCTTTAAGCGCGTAGCTAATGTGATTGTGATCGATTTTTATTATTGGACATAATCACATGGTTTACACCACTGCATCCCAATAACATTGCGTTAGTAAATTTAGTTATGACTTTAATGTTAATTACTGGAATTAAATATTATTGTGCTAGTTAAAATTCAGTGTAAGTGGTTATGATTAAAGAAAGCTCCATTTAAATAAATGTTAAGGAACACAATATATAAGAGAGCGTTAGAATATAATATGTTTAATAAATGTATGAAATACTTTATTGGACTAGTAAATTAGATAAATTGATGTCCACAACTATTTCTTTGAAATCTAGTTTGAGTAAATTAATTTGACTTTGACTTTGACATTACAAATAAATCATGACATAAATTCCTGGACACAGTCAAATTAAATTTATATCTCTTGGCAAATACCAAGAATATTCATACCTTTGGGGAGGATGTACTATAATTTCTACTCTACCAAAAAGCGTAAAATAAGTAATTATGATTTAAAAATAACGAATACTTTAATGAAGGTTTAGATTAAGTAAAGTACTTATTTCATGTTTCTTTGTAGGTGACCTGATTTCTTTCACCTTTCTGATTGAAATATCCGATAACGCTTATAGTAATTATTACTTTCTGTAATATTACAAAGTTAGCTTTAGTACGTGAGCAGCATATTTTTTTCCCAAAATCGAAGTAATGATAATTTTGAAATAAAATTTACAAAAATTATGTAATACGTATCGTATTATAATTGTATTAAATTTGATGATTTTAAAATTTTATGAGATTTGAAATTGAATTTGAGTACATAAGGCGATACGATGAATATGATAAAAAAATTAAGTAACTAGGTATCTGATATTAATGAATCGTATATACGAAATCAATAATGTTATGTATAACTATTATATATTTCCTATTATTATATAATCTTTATATTATTTTTTATTAACATTTATTATGATTATTAACACATTGCCTGAAAGTGTTCCGTACTTTAGCATGTTTTGTGATGCATGAGGTCAATCTCTTTTTAATATATGAAGGTACCTTTGAGTTTGTTAAATATCTACGCTTTACATCTAAATCTCACAATGTCTCTAAGAAATACGAATATAGTTCTCATATCTCCATTGTTTAGGCGAGGTAACGTAAAAGACGACTAAGAAAGGAATGTGAAGCAGCTCTTCTGTGATCTATACTTAACATACAGCATTGCTTTTCAAGCCGGACGAGCACCGCTTATAGCCCTTTTAAGTTGACTTGTATTAAACAGTATACTTCAAAATATTGGTGTAAAGAAGACTATAATAAAAATAATTACTTAAAGTATGATTTAAAGTTTTTTATTACAAAAAAATTATAATTTCAATCCGCTTTTTACATTTACATAGCAGATTTAAAATGAAAGTATATCAGCGTGTTATAATATCGATTAATGGATTTCATTGCGCATTAAATCGCAGCTTAATGCTTCATTTGTGTGTAATTCTTGACATTACTGTTTCCTTTACTATCAATTATGATAACGAACACAGACAATATGAATCATTTATTCGTAATAAAAGTGGTTACAGTGTGGTTATATTGATACAATAATAAAAAATTACATTGCTAACTATTGTATAATAAAGAAGTGTGTGAGGGGTCTTACACAACAACTTACGAGACTCAAGCCAACCTTATCTGCTCGTGGTGTATAAATCAAGAAACGAGGTTCCGGCTCCCCATTAAACCTTATTGGGCCACCCTGGTGGGAGGCGGCCCAAATTCACCAACTGTTGGGGGAGGCCCATGTCGAGCAGTGGACGTCTATCGGCTGATGAAGAATTATAATATCGAAGTGATGAATTAACCTCTCACAGAAAAGTGATATGTTTAATATGCCTATGGTTTCAAAAAGAAGTTTCTGATAAAGTAGTCCATAGAAGAAACATCTTTAGTTCGAGATAATATAAAATAACCTTGTCGTTCTCGGCGTTTAAAACGCGACTAAGATAGAATATTTTCACAAATAGAGTAGATTTTTTAAATTTTACTATAACATAATGCCTTCGTTAATTGATATTTATGTCTAGTTTTCTACACACAATGTCTATATATTTGCTGGAAAATAATTCCCAAGATTCTTATTTATTTATATCTTAATTTACACATACATGAATACATATAAACAAGTTAATAAAAGGTATGTAGTAGCGGTGACCTTAACCCTAAAAAGAGTTCACTTCTGACATACTCTGAAAAAGGATATATATACAGAAATAAATAAATATGTGATATGTATGTAGTAGTAAACATTAAATATAAAATATGCAACTAGAGATGAAGATAATATTTCTTTAGTCGTAAAATTCCTTTTCTTAATTACTCAATGTTAGTGTGATTATATTAGTATTTAAAAATGATGAATATTTCTCAACTCGTGTCGGTATGTGACGCCGTGCTTCGAATGCGGGTCCCTGAGCCGCAGCGTGGGTGCGTAATGTGATTATCAGATTCAGGTCAGGGGTGTGCATTGCGAACAGCATAGGTTTATGACAATACTGGGGAAACGTAACGCTATTATGCAATCATTGTTTCATGGAAAAACCTAAGACTATGCCATACGGTAACAAAGAAAACTGCCGGTGTTCTATTTAAAAGATTTCCTCTTTACTCGTCTCTAACATTCATTGTGGATACTGAAGTCCTTGTGTCGACCATGAAGTGTTATTACAATAGTAATCTTATGATTAAATATATTTGGTAATTGATTGGAATCCATTTTTTTTTTGTGTATATTTATATTAGTAAACGATCGTTTGTATAAGTTTAAGTATTTGTATCGTATAGAATATATGTAATTTTTATTGTAATTTATATGTATACCTATGTCAGTATTTTCACTATTATTAATTTTGTATTTGCTCCCTATTGCATTTTTATTTTATACTCTCTTCACACCCTGAAAGGTTGACTGGCAGAAATGCCTTGTGGTATTAGGTCCAGCTATTTGTTGACTGTATCTCGCCTATACATGCTTTATTTCTTTACTTTTGTTTGTGCAAAAAAAGTATAAATAAATGAATAATATCAACGAGAAACCCGCCGCAAATATTCAATGAAGTGGTTTGTAAAAGGCTTTACTGTTGAAAGTACGTACGATACAAATAAGATTTTAAATATTGATCATGTATTTCGATATTCTGTCAAGGAAAAGATAAAGCAAAGCAAATAGTCATGAATCTTTTAAATAAATGATATTTTGTTTAGTTTTTGTTTGATAAAAACACAGATTACAGGAGAAAAAAGTTTTTTAAAATATGTTTAAAAGAGACAATTACTTGTATAGTAAACAAGCGTGGGAGGACAAGTTGTTGTGTTATGTAAATAAGTATTACGCGTAAGCTAATAATTTAATTTAACGTCTCAAAGATGGCATGCAAGTGACGCAATAGTTTATAGCATTGAAATATTGTCAAGAGTCTTACATTCATTTTAATCACATTTGAACTAAAAATAGCGTTAATTTCTTGTGAGCTGGTGGTGAAATAAAGCCTTCCAAAGTCACTGTACTCACAAAGTCGCCTATGCCTTTGCTACGAATTCTACGAACTATTAATCTATGCAATGTGTTTCTTACTAGTAATATACTTGTAAGAAATACATTATATAGAAAGATATTGTGTTGCCAGCGTATATTAATTTTATTTATATATGAGTATAATTGTTATTAGAGCCAAACAAAAGCCTAAAATTCAAACACATATCAGTTATATAAATCACTTGAAATGGAATTTCTTTATTAAGTTAAAGATTTTTTTTGGTATATCTATCTGTGTGGAAAAATTGTTTTTATGACTATGGACTAAAATAAAACCTATTTTAATAAGTATTGGGTAAATATTGAAAACGTAATTAAAAGATAAAAGTGTTGTAAAAGTGTGGTTTTATAATTTGTATACGCATTATTTTACTGTGAATCTTCTTCTTATTAACGTGCCTTTCCGCCTAGTGGAGATTGGCGGTCAGTTGATTACATTTTATCCTGTCTTTGAAATTACTCTGAATCTATATACATACAAATTAAATTTAAAACCCCAGTAAGCCAAATTTAATAAAATGTCAGAATAATACCACCAATAAAAAAGTTTATTTGTTGCAAAGGTTTATACTTATAATTTAATTTTTACGGGATACGTAATCAGTTTTCAATCATTTTGCATATACTTATTTTTGCCGTCATACAAGTATCGTTGTTTCAGATATCAACATAGTATTGTAAATGAACAAATTTCATTATTCCGGCCTTACTTTCGCTTAATACCATGTGAAATTGCAGTAATATACCATTGTTGGTAAAACGATGTAAGCCTAATTTTGTTTTTCAACAATTTTTGGTATATTACACCTCATTAAGAATTGCAAAACCTCCCAAGTTGTTTGTAGGCGTCACACAGTTCATTTGACGCAAAACAAGTATGTACTCGTAATACAAATTCATGCGGTCTTCCTATCATTACATTTTTAACTTGTTTTTCATACATTTCGTTTTATAATCAGTGTAGGTACTAAAACTTTAGGGTCCTTCCCCATAATAATCATTAACCGTAACCTGAGATAACCCTTTCCTTTCCACAGCCCTTGTTTCGTATTTATTACCTAATCTAAGTATATAGTTGTCTTTGTTATATGTTTTTAACCCTACGAGGTAATTGATTTTATTTTTAATTGATAGTGTTTTACATTTAGCAAGCAATTTGTTATAATCACTGTTGTGTTTGTCTCTGGTTCTTTTATCTACCATTTGTATTATTACTTTAAATTAATCTTTTAAATGATTTCCATAATAGTTTTAAAATTTTATTTATTACAACTTAACTCCGAGAGCAACACTAATGCATATGTGTATATATTCCAATAGAGCGGAGTTTGCCTTTTCGTACGCCTGTATAATTGCTGTTCTCGGTTCATTATCATTCTCAATTCGTGACCCTCGTGTCTCGTGTACCAAAATAAAACAATTAGGATGTCCATCGCAAACCAGATTATCTTATAAAGCTTCAGAATTGTAAAATGACGTCGCCGCCCACTGCTCAATTGTCCTTATTGAGGCAATCGCGCTGTGGCCGAGACGCAGATCCTCGAACGCTACCCGTGATCAAAATAAATTGATGGCTTCATATAACGGCCATAAAGCTTTAAATAATTTTTATTACTTTGATGGTAAGATGTCCTTGAATATCACTTCAATCTGCCAATGAACGAAATTTACTTCCAATGATAAGGAAAAGGGGATTATAAATGCGTTAGTAATGCAGCAGTCATATTTTGAAGAGTTTGAATGCTTTAGTCATTTACTTAATATCTTAATGTCCTCATGGTAGAAATACTGAAGAATGGAATGGTCTTTTGGTTGATTGGTATCAGGTTTTACCATCATCAGCCTGCCTTAGTTAACTGGTGGACATAGTTCTCTTCCAAGGAACGCCACTTAGCCCGATCTTCGGCTCTACGCATACAGTTGCTGCCAGCCCCCTTGGAATTCACATCATTAACTTCCTGTTCCACGTAAAAAAGATCAATAAAATAAGATATTAAATATCAGTAGATTGAAAATGAATGAAGAGTTCGTTGTCTTCATTCAAATGTAGCCGTTGACCTTTGACACAGTTTCGGCATCGTCTACCATTACTACCCTCACCGTCAATGGACATACATGTAAAGTTCAACGATCCAATCCAAATGTTGGACTCTCGCAATTACTAATCGATTTATTATCCATATATGAACCGATTAATTTATATTTTAACAACTAACTGTACACATTTCCTGGATAGATTGTATTCATATGCAAAGATTTCTTTATAGGGGTTAACTGGAACTATATGCTAAAAGCCTCTTACTAATAACTTATATGTTTTCTTCCTTGTAACACAGAAGTTTGTTTTTTGAGTCCGTGGCCTCACATGAAGGTTTTTTAAAATTCCGCGTCTAGGCTACCATCCGCAAGTAACCAATTTGCTGTAATAACAGGATTTCTTTATTCTGAAATGTTTGAAAGCTAATTTTTTTGAAAACACATCTCTTTCAACTTATATGACCTCGAAATCGAATTAAAGACCTCCATGTGAAGCCAGCAGCTGTCTTCCTTACGGCAATGCCAAGGAACATTCAGTTTCTAATTACTAGTAAAAGTTAAGAAAAAAATAGACTCTTGTATTGAACGACTTATTTTATAAGCGAAGAAACAAGTGTAAACGGATACACAAAGAAATATTAAAAAATTTGATATGTTTTAGAAAATATTTAGCTTTTCGCAGTCTTATTATCTTATGAACGACTAGTTATTTTGTAAAAAAAACAAAGCATAAAAAAGAAAGACATTGCGATGAGGTTTCAAGGTGTTTAGTTAAATAGTTTCTGAAAGTAACTGCTATTTTTTCTAATAAAGGTGAAATCTGCTGAAGAGTTTTTCTAGGTTGTAAACAAGGACGAAGTACTCGCGTACAAACGTCCCCTAAAATACGAAACGAGGTCAATTGTTAACAATCGACTCGTTCAACGACTCATAAAGTCCCAAAAAGATCGCAATGACCTTTCACCACCAACATCGGTGGACCTCTGCGAGTCATTGCCGTCCAACAATAAAACACTAAATAATTAACCTTAATGTCTAACGTGTATGGCCTTTGTTAACGCATAACTAACGTAGTCCTCACGTCCATAGAGCTATTGCGGTTTCCGCAAACTCGTTGCCATGGAAACCGATTCAAAACATAGTTGTCATTCATCAACCAAATTTCCCCACACTATCCGGTTCAAGGAACAAGCGTAACACTTTTGTAACTCAGAAAATTATGTTAACCGCGCCCTCCACATGTTAGCTACTGCGGGAAGATTTTTAAGAAGAAACATGGATTTCGGATTCGGCGATTTCCTATACCCAAACGTGAGCGGACTGCGGCCGTTCTTTGAAAGGAATCCGTTTATAGGGTGCGTACATGATATTAAAATGAAATCAGGTATTCAATACTGAATTGCAAAAAAGTAATACCTGAGTGAGAACGCTAAATTAAACTGTTTGTAACTAGGTTTTTAGTAGGTTACACTCTTTTCCTGGGCACTACGCCATATGGTAATGGAATTAACTTTCCTAATCTTTCTCCTCCACTTCGCTCTGTCATCATCAGTTACTTTGCATTCTCGCGTATCTCTTGACATCGTCGTTCCACCTCGTCTTGGTTTATACCTAGATTTGTTTGTGTTTTAATAGTTTATGCAATAAATAGTAAATAAAGCTGCGACGAAATTTTTATCCCTGAAACTATAGTTTACTTTGTTAAAAATTATGGGATCGTCACTTTTCAATTACTACATGCAAGTTGGGAAGAACCTGCTGGATAATTTTTTTATAACAATTCATCGAGAGGCATACCTGTACGTCTTAACGAGCATCTGGTAGTAAGTGTCAATCGCGATATTGAATTTTTCATAAGTTTAATCATACATGATCATAATTTATTTGTTCTCAGTCCGTCGTCGGGCTTTCATCAAATGGCTCGGATGATGGATCGAATGATGACGGAAAGCCTCCAGCCATTCGGCTTCGCGCGAGTAACGGCGCGAAGGAATGGCGACGACAAGTCCCAGGACCCTCGCGACGGCCTCCACAGCGGGAGGAACACGGCGAGGAGGGACAGGAACAGAGGCGATACGCACGCAAATACAGGCACCAGGCACCCGCCCACACAAGGTGATATTAATAACGACGAATTAGTTTCGGTACACGGCACTTCAGACTGAAGATAAATTTGAGAATAACTCGCTCTCAGTTAAGTTCTGATAACTCAAGTGATGCTCGTAAATCATGCTGGATCGGCGAAATATCTCTCTTGAGATTATCCATGATTACAAGCAATAGAGCTTATTAATAAAGTAAATTTGTAGTTGTTTTATACATTTTCCATCAGTTTTGTAAATTTTTAAATGCAATGTTTTGTAATTTTGTGGGGTTCCAGTCGTCAGACCGACTCAAGCAACCTCGTTTCAAGAATCATCGATGGACCAAGGGAAACAGACCGACCCAACAACTGAGAAATGGGCGGGAACACTGCGTAGACGTGATCCCGATATACAACCTACTCTACCCACTATCATCTCCCGAAAGACGTCCACGTCGTCTTCAGTTGGCAGCGGGAGGAAATGTCGTTCTGTTGATCGCATTCCGCGTGTGAAACGACACTTGGTCCCAATTAAGCCTCTCCGAAAGTCTGATGATGCACACACCGACGTGACTATACTGGAGAGAGATGAGAAAGTATTTGATACGTCTGGTTACGAGTTGCATTTGGTAGAGACATTAGAGAGGGATATACTGCAGAAGAATCCAGACGTACGCTGGAAAGACGTTATCGGATTGGACGATGCTAAGGCGGTACTGCAAGAAGCGATGGTATTGCCGCTAGTCATGCCTAATTATTTTAAGGTTAGTAACTTTAAATGTCATCAGGGACATGTTTTAAAAAAAACCCTCAACAAACAATAATTTTACACGGTCGCAAATTATTGGTATGTTTTAGATGACGTGCCTCCTTCTCATCATCATTATAGCCTATTTCCGTCTACTGTTGAACACAGACCTTCCTTTTTTGTCGCTGGGAAAATTTTCAAAGGATACCCTGGTTTTGGGGGGAAAGTCAGGGTTACGTGGGATTTATACCTAAAACCCCCTCGTTGGTCTTCAGTGCATTGCGAAAGGCCCCGGGATCTCTTACGGAACTCACCGGTGCGAACACAGACCTCCCTAATTGATCAATCCAATCCTGGTTATGCTTTACTGATCACTGTGTAAATAACAGTTACAGTATTTGTACTCATTACAACCTTGACGATTGTATGTGAGATTAACAATACTGTAAGCATATAAATAATGTTTGTTCACATTGTATCACGATGTTTGATTTTCACGGCTTCAATAATATATGTCCCAATGTCGCAAGATGATATTTTTTTAATAGCAAAAAGAACAATAGCATGTAAGTCACTTTAGATAGATTGATGGATAAACATAATTGTTTTCATTACAGTACATTAAACTTACTTTAGTTAATTGTTAAGTAATTCTTAAAACATTGATCCATTGATTAGGAAATTGAAATCGTGAGACTATAGGTTGTGAAAGCTTGGTTGTTTTTCGTTTAGTCTTCATATTTTGTAAAGGCATATAGCTTTTTGATGAGATTATCTAAGATTCCTAATCACATTAGCTAGACAGATAATTCTTTATTGTCACTTTAATGCTACGGCTATCCATGGTCTGGGTGACAGTTGTACATGCTTTGTTTAATTTTGATTGTAGCTATATCAAACAATATTTACGTCGAGCAATATTTAATAATTTTGCGGGAAATTATGGGCTTTACTTACATTATAAATATGAATTCTTGTAAAGTTGTTATTTGAGAAGTCATTTTTTATACATTTTTTTATCTCTGTGTTACTTAATTGTGTTACATATTTCGTTCGTAATTACATATGTACATTTGTTTTTTCCTATTGGCTGAAAGTTAGGTGCCTAAAAATATAAAACGGTAAGCCCCAGCGGTGGGCAAAGTAAAAAGATTAATTTTGTACCTGTTAATAATGTATTATGTTCAGTTGATATTTATGATCACTTGGTTAGTTTTTTTTCCAAATGTGATTTTAAAAAATAATAGGTAATTGTTTTGGTGATATAGGGTATCCGTCGTCCATGGAAGGGAGTGCTTCTGACTGGCCCACCTGGTACTGGTAAGACGCTGCTGGCTAGGGCAGTGGCCACGGAGTGTCGGACTACGTTCTTCAACGTATCCTCCGCTACGCTCACATCAAAGTATCGGGGCGATTCCGAGAAGCTCGTACGACTGCTTTTCGATATGGTATGTAACCATTTTTTCCTTTCTAACCACTGAACTTAAAGATTTGTTGAATATTAAATTTTTATTTATTTTATTCTGTTATCTATATTTCAATAGATACAGACAGAATAACTCATCATAATAAGTGTTTGATATAGGTTAGAAAATTTCCACCGCTTTATTTTAGGTGTCGCGAAAATTAGGGCCAATTAGGTAACAATTATAAGATAAGAACTTTAATAAGTACATTGTAAATAAGTTTTTGGTATATTATTGTGTAGGCGTCTTTCTACGCACCGAGCACCATCTTCATAGATGAAGTGGACTCGCTGTGTGCGGTGCGCGGCGCTGACTCCGAGCACGAGGCCTCGCGAAGGTTTAAAGCGGAATTGCTCATACAGATGGACGGGCTTGCTGCTGTTTTGTATGTAATATTATAACTAATATATTATATACATTTGTTTCTTTTATCAAATCAACAACACAAGCAACACGTTCATTTGAAAGTAATACATTTGGCCATGTCCTCAGCACAATACCACATTACTACATCGTCTAGATCTATATCGTACGTCTCATCACCTAAGTAACTTCAGATGAAACATCGTTCAAATTTGAATACACTGCAACTTACAGCAATCAAGATAAAGTGATAATGGTGTTGGCTGCTACAAACCATCCGTGGGACATCGACGAAGCATTCAGAAGACGCTTTGAGAAAAGGATATACGTCGGACTTCCGGATGGTATTTTTTATAACTATTTGAATGCGTCTTTTATAATGCAGCATATATTTATTTTACTGAATTAATTATAATAATTTTAAGTGAAATATGTAAATATTTATGTACTACAAGGTTTTGACAATGCTTCATCTTTCAGAGATAACAAGGACGAAACTGCTCAAGCTCTGTCTTCGTGAAGTGACGCTTACTGAGGATGTAGATTTCAACCAGTTATCTATGAAACTGGACGGATACAGTGGTTCTGATATTTGCAATATTTGCAGGTACGTTTAATTATTCTCTAAAGTCTGCTACCACTTAGGTGCGAGTCCTGCAGGATGTTGCACGATATCGTGCTTATGGTATACAATTGAACGCTTTTTTCCACTCTTGTTGCGTGGGAGAATTGATCGCTATTCTTATAATTATTAGTGTATATACTTATCTTCATATCTTCAAGTTTTAAAATCTCTCGTTAGTACGTTTAAGTGTGTAATAATTGAACTATTACGATTTTACAGAGATGCGGCCATGATGACTATGCGCCGCAAAATTGCGGGAAAAACGCCCGATGAAATACGACGGCTGAAGCAATCAGAACTAGAAGCGCCCGTGTCCAAGGAGGACCTGAATTCGGCGGTGGAGAAGACCCGCCGTACGGTCAGCTCCACCGACGTAGAGCGGTACACCTCCTGGATCCAGCGCCACGGCTGCTCCTAGCGCCGAAACAGAGCGCTTCGGGCGCTGCTCAGGAAACTGAGGAACTGCTAGTGCTCTTAACAGGCTAGCGAGTGCATCTCTCCAGATGCTGAATTTTCAGGACTTAAGTTTTATCTCGATTTAATTCTTGTATTTATCTGTACAGTTACGTCAGTCGAATTTGAAACTTATTGAATTATTAGGACTTATAAAAGTGTAATAAATTTTATAGTACTTTATAAAACTTTTAGATTTATAAACATTATAATGATATAATCAATGATTTAAAATTTAACATAAGGATATTCTGTTAAAACAGAATATCGTTGGAGATACTCTAAAAAATTTTTAATATGGAATGAAAATCCACCGGCTGAAATGAGCCTAGTATTTAATTTTACTAGAAAGTTAATACAATTAAAAAAGAAATAATTATTGTATAGTGTAAATGTCTAAAACTATATTTTCATCACCATTGTAATTGCAATAATTTAGAATACATTTACTTGTAACGGCAAAAATATTATTTCATATATATCAAAGTATATTAAAAGTATTGTCTGTTGTGTAAATTTATAGTATGATGACGTAAATCCCTAAACTCTATATGTTAAATTAGTAAAAACTGGATATGAAATTAATGTTTCTATTGTACTGTTTAATATTAAATAGTATTAGTAGTTTAGCATTGTAAATAAATCGGCACATTAATAAATAGTTTTTGTACCAAGTAGATAATGTTTCAAAATTTAATTATTCTAAATTTGTTTTATCTTGTACTTCTAAATTACGACTAAAAATTGTGACAAGAAATTATTTATCCATCGATCAGTTGTTGTGTTTATTAAATTAGTCAAAATAATAAAATCTTTAGGTTAAATTCTTCATTTGATTTGTACTTGTCTGTTAAACTTACCTAGTTTGATTTGTTACTTTAATGTCTAATATTATATAAAGGATTTATCTTCTGGATATTACAAAAATATATAAATGGATTAGTATTAAGTATTTTAAATATTTATTAATAAATTATTTGAAGGAGTTTTAACAACCATAACTAAACTTTGAGTTTAGTTAAGTTTTGTTTACGTATTTAAAAGTTCTAGCTGTCAGTTAACGTCAACTTTTTAAACGATCCAATCAAACTCAAATTATAGTTAAATTGAAGTTTGATATGCAGCAGCTAGAAAAGAATTGTGTAGGAATATTTAAATTTATGCTTTTCTTTATACAATATATTATGTAACGAATAACATATACGAAATCTGTAAATGTACATTACATAAAATCTGCAACTATTGTTTTCAAGCAAATGACGAAGGAATCTGTATGGGTGGAAATGAAACAATACTCCAGTTTGGACAACTTTTTTTTTATTGAGGAATGGTGTAAAATGTGTTGTACTTGCTAATATATTTTAATAATTTAATTGTACTGTGTAAATTTGTAACGTGGATATTATTGTAGATTTAATAAAAGTCATGTTTCGTATGACCTTTGTTTTTATTTATGCGATTAGGATTTCTTTTCTCTAATCATTTTAAACGTTAACGGTACCTAATATCTGGTCTAATAATAAGCTATTAAATTAGTTCGTATTTTAGGACGGACTGTCCAAGTCACTTAATCAGATACATATCATGGACTAAATTAGTCCGTCTTTACACCTTTTCCTTCATCTTACTTAAGAGACAACTGTATAAACATTCCTTAATATATTGAAATTATAATATCTAAAATATCTTCTAGCTTCAGAAAGTAAAGTAACAAAATTAAATAAAACGACGAATAAAATTATGACATGTTTAAACAATATAAAAATTTACAATAACGACATATTCATTCATTAAACACAATTCAACATATTATTAAACAAAAGTATAATACAAAAAAAATCTATATTAATATACACCTATTTATTCAATGTATTGAAAACAATAAATTTATATTATTTCACTACGACCTAAAGTTCTTATGACGTTTTCTTAACATATTTCATCTTAACACTGTTTTGTGGTCTGTGCCATAAGCTTTATGAGTAGATACATGTTAAGAGCTTATAAACATAAACTTAGTATTTTCTCTTAGATCACGGATTTAAAGTATTATCAATGAATTTTTCGTCGTTATTAGATTGTTATACTATCATTCAATTTCTGGGTAAATGTTCAAAATGCTACAACCAGCTTTGAAACACACTTTAGAATTGTCTATGCCAGATGACTTGAGCTTTATTTAAATACATTTGCTGACAGTTTATCACAAAAATTTAAGGCATTCTTATTATGTAATACAAGACAAAAGGCACTGGTATGCAGTTTATTTACAAATATAACTCACACGCGAATAAAAACAATGTAAAACACACCTCAGAAGCTTTGGCTTAATGCATTACATAAAGATTAAACTGTTTAACCTTATTGATAAAAAAATCTTAAAATTTATGATTATACTTTGTGATACTTAAATACATTACTTTTTAAAATTTATGTTAACAGTTAAGAAAGGATTTTTCTGTTAAAACATGTAGCTAATTAATAAAACATTACATTTTAGAGAATAGATTAGTAATGAATAGCCTAAAGTATAAAAAAAATATTAATTTGTCAATAACATAACATATCATTGTCTTAAAATATATTATAATATAGATAATAACAGAGATTTTATCTGTCCTTTTCAATTATCTTTAAAATTATCTCTTAATCCTAAATCATTAAAGGAAATGTACAATATTTAATAACAATATAGAAAAGAGAGAAAAATTTTAAAATTCTTAAAATATTGTTCTTGTGTTCAATTACTCGTAAAGTATAAGATTAATTTATAAGAAATACAATTTAAATAAGTGAGGAGGAAACATCATCTACCATAAGTTCTAATAAATTCTGCTTTCGATGAATACGGTCGTAAAGTAAAGGAAGAGATCAACACTACAGTATGTAGAGAGGAATGGAAAAGTTAAACACAATTTAAAAAAATATTTTTACACAAATACTAACAATAGTAGATATTCCAAAATAAGCTATAACGTTCTCCACCACTTCCACCAACCACTACTGTGTGAAGAACCCTGTTTTGGTTTGAATGGAGTTGCTCTTACTACAATTACGGGGGTGATGACATTTGATTGTTGTTTCTAGTCTAGTCCCAAGGCGACGAACATTACTTAGTGAAGTGTTTATCAACCTAACCAGCGTCAGATTATTATGAGCAGGCGTATCATCAACAAGCAAACATCATACTCGTCTCGTTACATGTTAAAACAAAAAACAAATTATAAAATCTTGAAAAGTTGATCTTTTCTATAAGATAACAAAAGAAAAGGTTTGCGAAGTCAATTTAAAAAATGAGAAGACTGCATAAAAAGTGATATAAAAGGAACAAAGAAAGGCTTCTGAGCGTGAACATCCTTTTTGTTAGTCTAAAATCAGTCAATACATACAGAGACTGTTTAAAACAAAGGTGTGGTAAAGTTGTCATTTACATATATATGTGTGGTCCTGATCTTTATCAAAAATATACAAAGATATTTATTATTAACAAACGAATTTCATTTCATTACTTTATGTAATATTTTTCAGATTATTAAGCAAACTAATATGGTCGATATTATTCAAATACACAAAAATATATTTTTCAAAATCTTTGTATTAGACATTTAATCATTTACGACTGTCAATTCTATTTACTAACGGTTGGAAACGAAATTATCTAGTACAGTTGTATTATTCAGGCGGTGTTCCGTTTCTCTGCACGACAATCTCATCGTCCTCACTTTCCAGTATCGCTGCAAACGAAAACGGTACGAAGGCGTAGCCCTGACCTTCGTAAAATTTACTCATGAACTCCACCCTGGAAAACAAATGATATTGATTATGTTACTGATTATATTTCACACAGTTTTAATAATGATCATGATATTTGTAACGAATTTATATTTCCTTGAATCATTCATAAAATGTTTGAAGGGTGCTGAGGGAACCTCTGGGGTATCCCAATGTTAACTGATGCCTTAAGACAAAAAGGGCAATGTGGTGCGGTATAAATGTACTAAGTAGGCATCACACGACGGGCGCAACATTATCCACATGAACGTGCATGCTATGTTGTATAGGGTTGGCATTACTCACCAGTGCAGCCGCAGTGTGTGCAGGAAGGCGGACAGCCCCTCCATGAGCACGAGTATAGCAAGTGTGAAGAAAGCCCACACGGCGAATATAATGTACAGCAGCACTGAGTTCGCAGGCGAGCCACCGCCGAGGCCCATGCGCAGCACGCGTTGCCACAACACGGCCGATAGCTCTGCAAGATTACTCATATTTAACCAGGGTTTTGTGAACTTGTCGCAATAACAGAATCTTTTTGTCGAATTAATGAATCCAAACAATACTTTATGTAATCGATTTAATATGATGATGATTAACTCACGCGCATGCGCCAGCGACAGTGCCCACAGCCGTAAGTAGGAGGCGGTGTGAGAGACTGTTCCGAGCACATACTCTATGGTGTGTATCGCTTGCGTTATTAGCACCTCGCCCATACCGCCGTCATGAGCGTCCTTGTCCACCACCTCGCCACTCTCGACTCCTTGTTGGTATTGCTAAGGGAAAAGAGCAACCACCTTTACTTTTCCTTACCATTATGTTAACCAGTGTTCTTATCTGTATTTTCAAAAGTTTTACGAGACCGATATGAGATTATTAGGAAATGAATCATCGAATGATTTCTTCCTGAGTGACCAGCGGGGTTGTATAGGATTTGTACATGATATTGTAAACCACTAAAACTCCAAAGGTTACAACTAACTATAATTTGTCTACTTAGGTCCCACAAGGCTTGCTAGGAGAACGGCAATAATATAGTGGTTATCAGTTTCTCCACGCATTGAGGACTTTTACACTTAACTAGTGTAAACCTAAGGATCTTTTCGTCTACGAGTTTTTACCTTCCATATATTAACACTAATAATTTTAATATAATTCTTTAACAGATACCTTTTTCTTTTTATCCGCCATCATCTGGTATACGGGTTTACCAAATAACATGATGGGTATACAAAGGAAGGCGATAGCAAGGAATGTCTTCTGCAACCCCTCCTGACCCTCGTACATGTACTGCCGGCACGGCGACTTCACCTCGGACTGTTTCAACAGCATCATGTTAATGAATATGATCAGCACTGACGGTGCGCAGGATGTGCCGTAAGCAGGATCTGAAGAAAAATTTACGTCAGTTCCGGTTAGCGCTTCATTGTTAGTGTTATTTTGGAAGAAATTATCTAACTAGTTAGCCTTTAGAATTAGAGTAAATTACTGCCATGACATTTTAAGGTAGCTTATGAAATTACCGCGGTAACATGACTGGTATCACACGTTTCAAAGGAAAGGGTTCTATATGTAATGTTCCCCTATTAGTGAGAAGACGGCTTATTACTTTGAGAAAGTCTTTAACTTCTTCTAAGTCTTTACTTAGTTTTTCATTCACCCATCATTATTAAATTGGAACTTACCAGTGGATACCGCCGAGTACATGGTCCACTTCATGAACATCAGTATACAAAGGTACCAGAACAGCAACAACAGAAAAAGTATCTGCGGTATGTACTGCAGGTATATCATGTAGTTCTTCCTGAAGAAGCTGAAAAATTAAAACGAAACCTTATAGCGAACATGTTAAACGCTAAAAAAGAACTGACAAAACTACGTGCTCTAGTTTCTATGAATCCAGTAATTACTTGAAGTTTACCACACTCATTGTCACCCCGAACGCCATATGGATTACTCCGAAAATGATGGACAACTTCATCTTGAAAGAGTTAAGGAATATTATATTGTTTGCCGCAAACTGAAACAAAACCGTATTGAGAGAAAGACCTTTTTTTCATGCAAGACCCTACAGTTTGACCATGGACTCTAAACTAAATATTCCATCTCGTTACTGACAGTAATTCCACTAGTTACAGGATACTTTGAAATATACCACAGTAATATTTGCACACTACTGTTTGTTGGTAGAAACAGGAGTTATAGTGTGACATATAACGAAGTTAATAGAAACTACTGAAGATTCTTTATTTCAAAATTTGACGAAACGTACAAATGTATTCTACATACAAATTACATATTTAATATTATTCCTATTTAAAATCTTAAATATTTCTGCATACACATATTCATTTCTTCATGTTTTACATAAAATGGTAATAAACCGTATATGAAATAAATACATTGTGTATTTTTGAACATCATTATAGAAAAAAGCCTTACCTGCCAAGCAGGATCAAGTCCAAATGGATAAGGTGTTTGCGTATAAGCTACTTGAGGATCCAGCTCGAGAACTCTGGTCCTTATTAAGGTCTCATTATCGTAAACATTCTTCCAACTGCTGCCGAATATATTGAGGGATTTAGAAAACATATCGTTGTATATCAGGCCGGTGTAAATTGAGAATATCCCCATGAGCAGTATGATGTATCGTCCACCGAAGAATATGTTCCATATTTCGTTGTCCGTCTTCTTCTTGGCCAGACTTTTCTCTAGTATGATGATGACAGCGGCGAAAGCAGTCATTATGAGGCCGTGACCAACGTCGCCGAACATCACCGCGAAGAGGAACGGGAATGTAACTATTGAGTATAAGGCTGAAAGAATGATCATTACAATTTCTTTATTTTGTTTACATTAACATACATAAATTTGAAACCATATAATTTGATATAACTATGTTAAATCATAACGGAATCTGACGTCAGGTTATATTTATTTTGAAAATGGATAGATATTATTCGATTTTACAAAATGTATTGAACGGTACAGTAGTTGTATAAATAACGTCTTTATACTGCATAACAAGTCGATGGCAATTTATGAGAAAGTAGATAATAATAATGGGATCTCTATGAAAAAGTACAATGTTTATTTACATAGCTGGTCAGCAAGATAGTTTCGGAGTGCAATTTATGTAACACTTTCTTATATATCGATACAAGTAAAAATTTTAAAAGTAAGAGAACAGTAAGAATATAATTTTCTTGAATATACTTCTAAAGTTAATCTGTGGACTTGGTAAAAAAATAATTGCATTGTCATTTCCTTCCGTTTGTTGATTCTAATTAATAGTTCATTCCTATAAACATTCTTTCAAATGTAATAAGATTTGAATTTTGAACGGAGATCTTTGGGAGAAGCCTATATCCAGCGGAGGGCGTTTATCTACTGACGATGATGAAGATTTGAAATACTCTCTTCAATATACACCCAAGATTACAACTTTTATAGTACGTTACTGGTCTTTTAATTGAATATTGAATATGGCATATTATATTATTAAGACTTTCGATTAATTTTAAATTATTGTAAATATTGTAAAAGTAATCAGAAAATTGTTAAGTTAATTTGGTACAAATCGTCGAAAATTCAGAAATAACGAAATTTTAATACATCAACGATAATCGGTAATAAATAAGTATTTAAACTACTATTAATCCGTCGAAGGACCACGAAAAGAATAAATGCGATAAAGAATCTTAATTTCGCCTTTTTTTAATTAGTTTCAGTGATTGCTGACGGGAATTAACTACGTTCAGCGAATAGACCGATAATAAATGTGTAAGTCGCTGTGTAACAGCCACTAGTTGCCATACCGTACACTTTCCGTCGCATCGCCTATTTGTATCTAATATTTCCGCCACTAACAGTGTAAATCATGCACTTACATGTTTTTTTTTATTCGATAAGACGAGGTTATGATTCAATATTTATTTACCTGGATTTACTTCTCTGTAGCTTGCGATGCCGTAGGAGTCAATGAGGTTCTGGAAGCCGCGTGTGAATTTGTTGCCTCTGTTAAAGGTAGGCGGAGTTTCGCACGTCGGCACGTGGTGGAGAATGGAAGGAATGGGGCTACCGCTTTCTTTCTGCATGAACAAAGTGTTTTGAGGCAAATAAGAGGCAAAAATTCCGGAAAATGAGGCAATTATTTCCCTATAACTTTTGTCAAGTCGCCAGATCTGAACAAGATTTTATTGGTTATGTGAATAAAAAAAATGGTGATCGTACCACTCCATTATCCAAAGCCTTCTGAAGTATTGGCAGGTCACATCTGGGCACCCAGCACTCTGCGATGAGACACTTTTTAACGATGTCCATGCTGAACATGTTGAGGGTGTGATAGATTGCCTTCTCCTTTCTAACTGCCACCATCCATGTGCTGATGTCCCGCGCTATGTTTGCGAGGACTAGACGTCTGTGTTGCTCAGTCTGTTCTAGAACCTGGGAAAAGTAAAACTTTTACTTACTCTTAATTTAATTATCAAAAGATAATTGAAGATTTTTTTATAATATTAGAAGAAAATGTTGTAATGAATTATTATGAGTGGAAAGAAAATACAATTATTTCGCGGAAGATACCATCTCCAAATCCTTGATCCTGCTCTCTACACCAGCCAGCATCTCCTGCTGTTCCTTGTAAGTAGCAGGACAGGGGTATAGCGTAGCCTGGAAGCCGTGGCACACCTTCTTCACCCTTAACTTGATTTGTTCGCCGTGAAAGAACACCACGAATACAGTTTTCTGCAACTCGTGACCCTTAAAAGAGTATAACAATTTTTTTTTAACACACTGATTCCAATTACTTCTTTATATACTACGAACTATTAAAATTTGCAGAATGATCGTCTGGTGATTAAAGATTCGATTATTTACAAGGATGATGTGCTATTTAGGATATTTATACAACACACTAGACTCTATCGTTTCATCTACGTTCATTGGCTGTAATGCCTTTAAAACGGTAATATAGAAATGTTATATATACAGAAACCCTTAGATGGTTTCCGGTATAGTTTTCCATCGTAACTGTGTACTATATACATACTGTATATGTGTATTATATACATACAGAGAGGAACAAACAAAACTTAAAGCTATTAAAGATTACTCATTCTACTAACAGTAAAAATAGGTATGTTCAGCTGTCCTTAAAGCTATTAATATGTGGACGGTGTTGTTTTAATTGTTTTCTATAAACACTAGTTAACAAAAAAAAAACTCGAAGGGCTGGTTAACTGTTCAAAAAAATCAATATGGAAAAAGGGGTCGACGCCCGCTACACTCGCTTATAACTATTTGCCATGCTAATAGCGTTTGAAATGCCGTTTTGTTTAGTTTACCTGCAATGCCGTAATATTTCATACAAATATTTTAAACTAATTTATTCACTATAGACACTATAAAACCACGTGATTTTAAGTTACCATAAACCCAAAGATATTGCAGCGAATTCGCAATGAGTTTGCTTTCATATGCTGATAGCCGGAATACAGCAAAGTGGTTACGACAGAAAATTAAAATAAAAGCATGAAGAAGAAACGGGTTCGTGGTCCCCTTAGATGAATGAAGTAAAGAAGATTTTTTCCATAACGAACCAGCAGCATAGGTTTTAGTTAGGCGTTTCCGAAATTAAACATTTTAAGTTGTTATCACCGCAAATATTTTGTTCAAAGGTATGCAGACATTACTGTGTTAGTATATTTAAGAAATGTTAGCTATTTTAATAGCACAGTTAAGATTATAGATTGTAGTTTCATAATCCTTACTGATGTTAGGCTTGAAAAATCACACCTTAACAAACACTGTGTTATTTTCATAGTATTTTATGAATAAAAATAGAAAAATTGCAACAGTTACATAAACTAGATTATTAGCAAAATGAGAAACAAACGAGACTGATTCTTCCAGTTTAAACCGGCATATTGCCTAGTTTTATAGACTAGAGGTTAAACCTTATGCTTAAATGTAAGGTTAACGGAGTGTATATAAATCGCCAAGACAGTTCCATCGTCACAGTCGCCCTCACTTCGTGTCTCTTGCGATTAATGTAACTATTTACAAGTTGCTGCATTTGAATATTCATTGGCAACCAGGAATATTCATAAAATATTTCATATCATCAGCGTACGTCAATATACTGTATAATATGCCTCACAGACAGACGCCTTATTTGTATTATAGCACATAGATATTACTGCAAATCTCTTGACTTCATAGTATATACTTCTTTATATATATTTATCAGTCAAGTTTTAGTCAAATTAACTTTTACCATCTTTTACGTATGTGTTTTACAAATGACTAATCTGTTTTTTTTACGAGTATTTGAACTATGTTGTAACTATTTCACAATTAAGTAACAAACTTAAAATTCTTTTGGTTAAAAATTATAGAGCAAGCAAATAATTGAACATTTCAATATCAGTAATCTGTGATTTGTAATTTATGAGTAAATGAAAGTGAGATGTTAGAATTCATGGAACTTGTGGTAAATTGAATAATGCATCTTTATGTTCTTGTTAATAAACAATGTTTTAAACCATTACAATTGCTATATGAACTTTAAGGAGTTTTTATTATTAAATAAATGTAGTTAATAATGGCAACCCCAATTTCGATTAAAGAGTCGTTACAGGTATTATTAACTGCAGTAAATGATAAGATCTTTTTTGCCACTCAATCCACATGGAAAGAAAACATCAATCAGTAACGTACGTAACGTTGTAAATTTAATATAAAACAGCGTTAGTTTAATATTTAAACAAATAAAACTATATAAAGAACAAACAAACGAGTATACTTGTTCTTTTCGCCAGAAAAACATTTATTATTAGAGTAATAAAACTGTTTTATATGAAATCGTGCAGTTAAAGATTAAAGACCGGTTATTTATATGACTAACAGAAAATTTCTTATGAATTTATTTATTTGATAGTTTCGGCACTATATTTTTTATGACAAAGCTGAAGAATATTTCACCTGATGATTATTGACATTGACGATTACAGAGAAAGTCTCTCTTATACTATGTACTGTATGTACGCAAGGCTGATTATGATGCCAAATAATATTCTCTGTTTTGAGATACAAATTACAGTCAAATACAAAATTCATCAGAGAAATGAAGAATAAACACTGATTTAATGAAATTGAAGATAACAGAATTTTGCACATTTTGGTTTGTTTAAACAGCTTTTGTTTATTCTTGTAATTGAAAACGAAAGCATAGTAATATGTTGTTACATATTAAACCTCGAAATGAACTCTTTATATCTATACATAAGTATTAGTATAACATTGGAAGGTTGTCTTGATTTAACCGGAATAAAGTGGACAAAGATCTACTAGTAAGCGGATATGATAAGTTAACGTGCTTTGAATCTATGATTCATGTAAATAAGGACTTGTTTCTTCACTTTTTTTCTTGAAAGCAAATTCTCAATTAACTTGACATTTAGTAGATATTTTCATCTATAAAAGAGGTTAACTTTTACGTTTACGGGGTATGAGGTGTTTCAAAAAACAATTCACAGGACCCAAGCCAACTTCACCAGGTAAGCAACAAGCGAGACTCTGGCTCCTGCATTTGGTCCAAATCTTCCCATCATTGAGGGAGACCATGTCTAGCAATGGAGATTATCGGCTGATGATGATGGAAATTTTACGTCATTGCAATTATTCTACTAAAAATATTCTGTTCTGCCGTGTATGACTCCTTTAGAATGAATTTAAATATTATTTGTTATAAAGCAATTAGTAATATGCGTAATTTCAAATATCATAAAGAAAACAAAATTAAAGTACATTATGAGTTGTTTAAAAAATATGAATGCCCAAAAAGTTATTAAATATATGATGAAAAGCTCTACTTTAGTTTATTAACTATCATATTTATTTAAGAAAAATTTTACCGTGACCGGATCTTTAAGCGGCTCATCAATTTGTGCCTGCTTAAAGAAGATATTCCCGTGAGATATCCTCCACAGCATCCTTTCAAATGAAGGCACCCTGGGTGTAGCTACTACACCTGCTATGAAACCCAGGTGTCCCAGAACCCCATCATTATTGTACACCTGCACTGAAGCGGAGATCTTTCTGTGATGGCTGTGATCTTGGAAGAAGGTCTGGGTCTTTCCTATTAATAGTTTGAGCTCTTTAAGCGATAGATAGTCTGTCTTCAAGTTTTGCTCGTTTCGTGTGATTTCTTGGATTTCCGATTCGATGTAATCAATTCTTTCCTATAAAATCAGAAGACAAAAATTAGAATTGAACAAATAGTCTTTACAAATTATGTTATACTATAAAAATTATGATTCTTCTAAATATTACACACACGAAATTTACTAAGTCGTAGTCTAGGTCTAGTCTATCAATCCTTACCAACCCGCATTGGGCCAGCATGGTGGGAAACGGCCCAAATCTTCCCTATAGAGATAGGGCTATGTCTAGTAGAGGACGTCTATCCGCTGATGATGAGAAAGTCTGCTATATATGTTTTATTTGCGACGTTGTTACCATTTAACATAACATTTTTGTCTTTTACTTACACAAAAATAAAATATATGTAACTAACACTTTTTTCTTAAATAATTTTATACACATTTTGATATTGTTTTATTAGCACTAAGCATTTATTAATTGGCCGTCTGCCGGACTCGTTGGTAGCGATAAGAAATAGAAATGACTGTAAAGTGAGTCAGTGTTGGTATTGGCAGTAATTTGCCTTTCAACGATTAGACTTAGACAGTTTCGCGCTTAAATAAAAACCATGAATTCATATATTTAAGTTCATTGATAATTAATATTTACGGACTAATAAAAAGAGGTTCTCAATTCCACGCGTAAATTTTTCTGTGCCTTTACTAAATATACTATACGTAGTAAAGACACAGACTTTTTTAAACAAGTGTGAGTACAAACATTTCTGTGTTGTAGTTTGGAGTATGCTGTATGCTAGTGAAATTACTGGGACTTAATATGGCAAGTGTATCACTTATCATGAGGTGATCGTTTTGCTTTGTCTCGTCGCCACGTCGCATAAAAAAGGGGTTGTTACTATATTTTTTTTTTGGAAATTAGATAGTAAATGTTGATAGTTTAAAAAAAACAGGACTTAGAAAGCATGATTTTCCATTTTTTTATTTCTTAAACCAAATTTGAGTTTCTTGTGTACATAGTAACCGAAAGGTTTATTTTTCCTTAATTGAAAATACTCATTAGTATTTCGCAATTTAGTATTTCTTTTTTATTATACTCTTTCATTCCTCGGACTATAGACGGAGACCTTTTTTGCTTATAAAATACTTATTTGTTTTTATAACTTTTATTAACTAATCGCAAAAGCCGAAAAATGTACATTGTTACTTGTTATTTATTTCTTTTAACAGCATCTTGTGTAATCAATTCCATAAATTTTAAAAGTACTTTATTATGTGATGTTATTATTTCGCTTAGATTTTCTTTACTTATCTTCTTGTCCATTCTCATCTCTATATCTGTTGTATCCCTTGAGCAACTTAGTATTTGTATGGTACTGGGTGTTGAGTATTGTATGGACGTAATACCTACCTCTAGTATGTTGATCTCCCTCGGGCTGAGGATAGTGGGCGAGGGTTTAGGTGGAGGGGGCGGCTCCGGCAGCTCGCTGCCTACGTAGCGCAGCTTCCGCTCCATCTCACTGCACCGACGCACTTCCGACACGTAGCGCCTTTGGAAATCGTTTACGTGGGGATTCAACTGGAAACAAATAAAAACCTTAACTCAAACCCTTTTTTTATAAACTATACTTTTAACAAATAAGGGAGTACGGAGAGAATGGAACTAAGATATTATCCGACCCTATTAGCAACCTGCACGCGCCGGAATTCGGTGGAGGATAACTGTCCGTGGTCCTCCCTGCTAGACAACAAATGAGACTGGAGATCGTGCAAATGGCTAGATAACCATTCTCCTAGCTAGACTATTGTTAGGAAAAGGCTAAAACGGTATTTTAATTTAAATAACTCCTCAAAAAGCCTTAAATGCAAAAGGTAAGAGGAAACCGCTGAATAACAAATATTCATGAGTCATTATGAAGTTACACTCTAAGGTAGTGTTGCTTGCCACCAATACCTAAAGTTATAAGCACGAACATTTTGTTAAAAGTAATATTGATATAGAAGAAGAATATATTTATAATATTCCTATAGATAATACATATCAGTTCGCTCTCTTCTCTTAAAATGCCTGATAAAAACTCTAAGGAGTTTGTTTTTAAATGTCACAATACAGAGTTGTACAAATAAAAACAAAATTTGCGTATGTAATAATTTATCAAATAATACAGTAATATGCTTTATTCAATTAGATCCATATTACAATACATTTATGAATTGATAATATAACTGAATCCTTAAACCTAATTTGATTGTTTATGGACCTTTATACAGTAAAAGTTTATAAGGACTTGCTGGATAATGGTTTTTTTGTAGCATATGTTTGTGATGAAGAAGTATAACATCATAAGGACAAAAGCTTAAAAAGTATGATTATTATTAAAAAGAGTGTATGTTATTTAACGCACGTATCAGTGTATCTGTTTACAGTAACGTAATCGCATAAGAATTGAATAGATTTTGATGTAATTTGTTTTGAATTTAAAGACAAATTAGACAGACGGCGCATGCGTCGTCTTATTATCCGTGTCTATTACCTTATAAGGTTAGAATGTACCCGAAAGACCTATGGGCTAATTTTCTTTGGACACAAAGGTCAGACTAGATTCTCAGTGAAATCTTTCTTCTTTCGCCCCCTTTCAGTGGTAATTTTGGCATTTAATATCTCTCTAACAGGAAGAGTTACAGAGTTTATATTTCATATGTCTCGTCTCCTTTTCCTGTACTTCATTTTATCATCAAATAGTATATATGTAGCTGTTCCGGTTTAAAACAAGCGTTACGGAGTATCTAAGTCAGAGAACTAGTCTCTATCACGCTGATGCAATTAGGTAATAGGTTATTGAGAGAGAAATCTGTAATTGTAGGTATTCTGAATTAACCAAATGGTCGCCTTAAACATTTACTCTGCAGAATGAAGATTACCATTAAGGGGATTACCGGTAATACGATAGATATGTTAGTTTTAATGTGCCGTTTGAGTGCTAGATCTCGTATATCATTCGACACTCGCTCACAATTACTGTTTTTAATTGAAATGACAATGACCACCTCCACTTGTCCGTCTGTCCGCTTTGCTGTCAAGTGATTACGTAATAACTTGTATTGGACTTGATTAATTTGATGCGTTTTTTATATATATATATGTACTATGAACTGAACTATTAATTTTTTTGGTAACCTAAAGAAAAACTGGAAAGACAACGGCATTTCTTTCGTGTCTAATGAATTTTGGCATAGAATGAATTAACAATATTTAAAGTAACATATTTTAAATATATGTATTTACATGGAGAACTATTTTATAAATAATTAGACAGGCCATAAAAATATTTAAAAATATGATAATTATTTATGAGAATCAATTTTGAAAGGACAACACTAGTATGAGAAAGATAAAGGAATAGGACAAATAAAAGATGTTTGTTCGATAATTTTAAAGCGATATTAAAATAATAAAGTGTGTAATAAGAAGTATTTTCAACTTACTTCCTATGACACTTCACATATATATATGTATATAAATAATATTTTAGTAATCATCATCATCATCATATCAGCCTATTGCAGTCCACTGCTGAACGTAGGCCTCTCCAATAGATTTCCAGCGCGACC
>DWLS01000133.1:0-40601 GCA_018246255.1 Pachliopta kotzebuea | reverse complement strand
TGAGTGGCTCTGTAGCTAAAGAAATGCCGTGAAGATAGTACTTAAATTCATAATAATGAACGCAATACACTAAGTAGCATCTTAATTACGTTTAAGATGTAAGATAAGCAGCTTAACTGGTACAAATGCTTAAACCAAAGGTTTTTTCAGACCAACGATTTAATCTTAAATTAATTTTAGGTTATTTACTAAATCGATTTTTATTGTGTAAGTTTAACTTAATTTAATTATTTGAGAGAAAATAAACTTGTACCAATAAACTCAGTGTTTTTGCATTAATGAATAGTTTTGTTAATATATTACAGTATAGTAAATAGTTTTATTGCATTAAAAAATAATTTTGCAAAGAATTAAAAGTGAGAAAAAGAAAAGAAAAATTTTTGAATATTCCATTATATATATATTTTTATTAAACGGTACTATATATCATTGGCTTTGTGATTGTGTTTAGTAAATTTATTTCAACGGTTAAATTGTAAAAAAAATATGTACGCTAAAATAGCTAGTTTTTGAAATTTTTATTAAGGTGTAAATATTTAAAAACATTGCAAATGTTATATAATTTTTTTGCCTTTGTGTATATATACTTATATACATGTATGTATAAGCCGCTTAAACAATTTTTAAAAAATAGTAATCGTACTTCTTTTACCTTTATTAAGTATAACAAATTATAACTTGAGAGTGGAGCCTTAGTTGTTCGCGAAGTGGTCGTCCAGAGTGGACGTATGTGAGTTGAAACTTTTTTTTATTATTTAACACTTTTACAAAAGCGATACAAGGACAAAATGATGTCTCACATATTATAGATTATGTTGCAGTGATTTATTATTATAATGAAATTTTTTAAACGTCTCAAAGATTTTTCTTATTATTTACATATTATACGAAATATAAAATATGAATAAATAAATAAAAAAAATATTTGAACAATTGAACTTGTTAACAGCGAATGTATGACATATGAGACTGTAACCTTCGAAGGTCGAATGGTTTTATATTTAAAACAATTGATATTTATTGTAAATAATTGTTGTAAATAAAGTTACTTTATGAATACAAGAAATACATCTTAATTAAGCATATAGTAACTTGATTTTTTCGATGTCTTTTCTGGGATGGTATATTTATTACAAAGAACGTTTTTGGCCTATAATGATACGAGACACTAGAACAAAAATTTGTATAACGACGGAGAAAAATGGACGAATTAAAATTTTACGAGTATATTTAAAAACAGTTCACAATACTATTAGTTAATTTATTCGAAGGTTTATTAGTTTTATTAACATTAATAATATCTATAGCGAATAACGAAAATAAGAATAATTGCATTATTTCTTTATTACCTATCGCTATACCTTTTTTGTGTCAAGTCATCTTGAATTGGGAACTATAAAACGTACATTCTCTTTTCACGCTTGTTTAAATTAAGTATTTTAATAAATCGTATAGTAAGTAGTAGTAAGATATGAATCCATTGAAATTTGTGTATACAATATATGTTAAAGTTACATTATTCTATGTTAATGCAAAAAAAATTGTGTACTCCTCGCTGAGTTTCATGCGCCAATTCTTCTCTGGTTCGAGGCCTTTACTTTCCGAATGAATGTTAGATTTCTGACGTTCAATAAGTGAACTTTTGCTCCCACATTGAATAAAAATTTTGGCTTTGCCTTTGCTTTTGTACAATTTTTTAAAGCTTTCATTAAAACACCAAGAGACGATCCGTTCCTTCTTTCTTATGACGATATGTTTATCTAACGGTCTGGTCAGGTTATGTTACATAATCAACCTTATGTTATGTATAGTTATTAAGAAAGTAGATTTAACTGTATAGCAGTGATACTTTTTATCACAAAAATACAGGATTATTACTGTTATATTACGAGTATATATAGTAAATAAGCAATAAGCTAACTCCTGGCCTCATTTTTAAGACAACTCAGCATTGGTTTTAGGAAAGTGGTAAATATTTAGACAAATATAAAACGATTTTATCAATAAAGACAATTAAAGATGTGTCCCCTGAATCAAACCAGTGCCTTCGTGTTACAATTGACTTAGTAATAATCGCAGTCGCAAGTCGCAAAGAATATTTTGTCTTTCAAGGGTCGCTCCTCACGTGACCCAAGCCAATCTCACCCGCTCATTGTGCAGCGGACAGAGTACTGACTCCTCACCAACTCGCATTGGGCCAGCGTGATGGAAGATGACTCAAATATCACCACCAGAGGGGGCCGGTGTTGGACCTCTATCGATCTGATGAAGATGTTGACACATGGAAAAAAACAGTTCTTTTACGACAATAAATTGACAGTTTAAAAGCGGTAGTAAAATGAGATTGGGAGTTTATAAATGAAAATATTTTTTCTATACATTTTACTTTATAATATGCAAGAGGTGTTTGAATAGTTTTATGTTCATGTATAAAGTTATTTTTGTCGCAAATTACGAAGCGAATTGTACACGACAACAGAATTGTTAAATTCAGTCAAAACGTTTTGTTCTAACCGGAAATGTACATATTTTTGTCAATTAATATTATACGCATTGACTTAATGAGTTCGACCCCAAAACGACATTTATTTTTTCATCATCATCTCAGCCTATTGCAGTCCACTGCTGAACATGTCCATTTATTTTTTAAATTATTATAAATATAACCAATTTTATGTATACTCTCTCTCGCAAGAAGAATCAATGTTATAATCAACGACTAGCTAAGTGCGGGTTGGCGGATGTACTAAAAGTTTTAAAACTGTTGTTGCTAGAACGTATAGTTCTCTGAGAACCTAACCCGTGCATTATCGAGTCGTACCTCACAAAGTCTTGCCAACTTGCTTCGGACATATTAATTTTTATGTTTGCACATCTTTACAACATAGATTATAATAATTACTGGTAGTAGGTCTCCTTTGCCGAAGATCGTCTAGGCTCTCGGTAATTACCCCAGCAGCTCCCATTTCTATCCCCAATTAGTAACGTGCAAACATTACAGTGTTCCGGTTTCAAGGGTGCTGTATGCTAGAGAAATTATTGACTCCTTATGTCTCAAGACGACGAGCGTAATGTGGTGCAATGTAAGGCAACTTAACTAGCGTCACGTTGTTACGGACAAGCATATCACTAACGATTACGTGAAAACTTTGCTCATCCCGTCCGAATTAAAAAAAAAACAAAATCCTCCTTAATTTTAAACAATTATCATATCCATGTAATTAAATTATCTTACTTTGTATTAAGTTTTTGTATTTACTAATAAGACAAGTTTTTCTCAATCAGTTTTTATACGCTATAAAATTTCATTGTTATAAATAAAACCTTTTTAAAATTATATTCAATTAGATTAAGCAAGGAATTTAATTTTACAAAAATGTAAAACTTCGTATATTGATTTAGTGCCATGACCCTAACAAGTAAATAACTTACTTAACCTACTGTTCTATTTAAAATATTAATACCAAATCACAGCAACTGTTTTTATCAAACAATCAGCTTTTCTTAATATACACTTTTTGATTTTGTTACAATTCTGCAGCGAGTATTTAATGAATATATAATTTATGTTGATACCATTTCAGGTTTCAAGATACGTATCAGCTGGACAATACACAATAGACGACTACATCACTACATACCAACTGTATATAACAAAATGAGGTAAGGCATTCATGATAATTAGTTTTTGATATTTACATCGGTAACTAGGCAGGCGATATCGATGAAACTTTAACATCGTCCAAAGTTTAACATGGCTTCCTTTGTATATATTAGTATTTAAAAATATAATTTAAGCTTTCAAAACAATCTATTAACTAGCCATTTAAACCTATGTATGGAAATAGTAAACGAAAGACATTAACTTTTTTAGCATTATACCAATTAATAAAATTATTTCAGAACGGCGAAGGTTATACATTATATGTAAAACAGCAAAAAAATAATCACGGTGAACGGTTTTACACGCATAAAACTTTTTTATTAAAATTTTTCGTTTAATGAGCGTAGTTAACTAAATTATCTGTATATAACAGAGGAATCTTTATATTTTTTTGATGAACCAACTGAACGGGCATAAACTTCACTCTATACTAAGTGTTAAGTTTGGCCATAAGAACGTGGCGCTAGTTAAGATAGAATGCATGCAATGAAACCTTGGAAAACGTATTAAAGAATCGTCATCCCGGTATATTCACTGGATACAGCGCCTTTCAAATCCGAAGAACACAGTCTACTGTTTGGCAGTAGATACATGAGCTGCGGTGATTTTTGATAACGGACTATTACTTATACTCTACTATATATGATGTTAAAAGGAAAAGAACTTGATGATGGGGAAGCCCAGAATACCCTTACTCATATATATCAACTGCAGAAAAACAGTTGTTAAGACACCAAATATATACTATTGAAATGTTAGCTAACCAGATATGTTCGCAAAAATTCTGCCAAGATCCAAACTTTACCACATGAGACTCTGGCATAAAAACAAGGACATCTGTATTACAAATTTGATTTTCCAATATACCAAACAGGAGTGGCAAATATTGGTATTCAATTTTAATATTTTACTAACCCTTTATTAATGCTTTCTTAATACTTTCACAAAAATTTTATACAAAAAAAAATCCAAAAGGCATTCAATCCTTATGGTTATGATTTTTAACGCAAAATAAAATACTCTAAAAACTTTGTAATAAAAGAATCGCCATTTTTGTAAAAGTATAATTAATTACAAAGTCCTCTTTGTTATAAATAGAATTATTATATTTTATTGAGTAAAGTACATAAAAACGAGGCGTTATATGGAAATCGTATATAGTATCTATACTCCTGAACTTGTAAGGAAAAACGACGCTTCCCGTTAACACGCTTAAAATTTTTGTTTAATTTAAAATAACTACATATTAATTTTATGAAAAATGGTGTAGCTAATTTTGTACAGTATAAAGGTAAAAGGACAAAATAAAGGTTATTTTGTAATTTTACAATAAACAAACTTAAAGCGTAATATGTCAAAAGATAGAGGAAATAATATATGATCGCAACAGTATAAAAACAACTCGTTTAAATATAATATGAAAAAATACATTTAAAATATTTAATACTTAAGTAAAAAAAATTTTGCATACTTGTTTTTGTAATAAGTTACTTCTTAATATTAAATTGTTTATTTAATATATATCCTTTGTTATATACATATATGCTTTTCCGGCTGTAATATAAAAAAGTATAAATTTAAAGACTGTATAACTACACATAATGTTATATACATAAATATAGTATTCATGTGTAAGTACGGACAGATCTGGTGTGTATCCTTTTTTGTTATTATTATTTAGTTGTTATGGGTCAGCGTATCACTTACACTCAGGTGAACGTCTTACTTGTCACGTGGAAACATGAATAAAAAAACTTTTTATAATTCCAGATGAAAGTTCAAATCATTTACTTCTCTATTACTTCTTTCCAGAGTATCATCCAACTATGCCCACTACCGCTTATTAGGATATGCAGCGACACTCGTTATACAGGGAGGAAATAGCATAGCGATGTACCTAGCGGTGCGGGGTGAAGTGATGAACGAACCGGATATACAGAGGTTTCACTCTTTACAATGGGTTTATCTCACTATATGGAATGTGGTAAGTTATTTACAGTTTAACGTTTCCTAAATGTTACCTTGGATACAAAAATACAAGTAAATTCAACGAACTATACGTTGGTATATTGAGAACTACGAACAAAGAAGATAACCAAAAAAGTTATAAAAATGAACTGGTTATTAGGAAAAACGTTTTTAAATCTATTTTAAGATATAGTTTTTGTATTTTACAGTAGTTGTAATTTTGGAGATAAGTATTCACAAAACAATTGACTTTTGAGCAAAAAGAAAATCTTTTGTACATCTTCTTCTCAAACATTTAATTATCATACAATTATAAATGTTAAAGAAAACCTAAATTAAGTTTTTAACTAATTTTGTAAACCAATTCTAAAAATATTATTATATTATGAGTAATATTACTTGTACAGTAAAAAGTCATAAATTGAATAAGTTCCAGATTTAATTTATTTTAAGTCTTAAATTCTTTGAACTGTAGTTAAATGTTATGTTTAAATCACTAACGTATCACATTTAGTAAACAGCTAATAAATATTAATATGAAGTATTTTCCTCATTGGTTTATCCTTGCCGTCATTGATATTGTTGCAAATGTAAATAAAAGAAGCGAAGACAGCGTTGGCTGAGGTCACTAGGTAAGAAAATACTATATCGTAGCGAGAGAACTTTTTCTGGGTTTTTCTTTACAGATTATCATTTTCTAATTCATCATCACCATCCGATATCCATACAAGAACGTTTCTTTCTCCTTCATCCACCGACGTCCGTAACCTTCATCAGTTCTCGGACACCGGAGTCATAATAAAAAAAAACCATGTTTATGATGCTTACGAATTATGATGTAAATGTATACAAATAGTATTTTTTTGTTGCAGCTCCTACAATTAATTTACTCTTCATTGGGGATTCTGTGTGATTTACCGGAATTGTTAGAAATTAAAGGACATGAGCTATTGAAATATCTGAAAAATTTCAGAGAATATCTGTTTGTCAGTCTAATGGGACCCATGGGTTTTGTGAGTTCTATTTTCATAATATTGTAGATAAACAGCCAACATTCAAAAACGATGTATGGCAAAAAGTGTACTCGAGTTGGGCTCTACAACGACTATGAAAAGTGGGTAGGTTAGACGTGGTGTCCACCCAATCGTTATAATATCCGATATATTCATAGGAACTGCTTGACGCAGGTACAAGCAGTCTGATCTTAACAATTTTTGAGACAAGATTTCTGATCCTAAGTATCTCGTCAGTGACCACAGAAGGTACCACCGCAAAGGCTGTTTCCGCTACTATAGACTATAGTTCATGACCACAATCCTAGTCGATAGTAAACGTACAAGTAGTAATATAAATGGTAAAGGGAATTAGTCTTTGAAAGTCCATTCAATTATTTTACAAAGTTTAAAGGATCGTAGACAGAGAAATTACTGGGGTAACAAGACCTAACTTTAGTGGTTTTCATTTAACTTGGGGCACATCAAATAAACTTCTTTATAAACTCGTCACTTGGAAAAGTTAAAGAGATAAAAAATATTCCTTTGTAGTGAAAAAATAAGGAAGAATGATTTCATATACATTTTACGTTGAAACTATTTTAATTTTTGTTGCTAAACTTTGTTATATGCTTTCTTTTCAGTTGATATTCTCATTATTTTGGCCAGTGTATATATACGATAGGGAAATGATATTCCCATCATTCATAGACAAAGTCCTGAGTCAAATATCAAATCACGTAATGCACACTTCGATATTAGCTATAGTGTTGTGGGAGTTCATGTTTCTTCCTAAAACTAAGCCCAAATCGCACAAGTGGAATCTAGCTCTTATATACGGAATATTTTCTATCTACTTATATGTGTAAGTACCATAATTTTTATTTTGCTACAGTAATAATTTAAACTGACTTATAATATAAGAAGCAAACCTTAACTACAAGCCAGCAAAATTTCAATCACGTCAAATTAAGTAGATAAAACATATCTAAAACAAATATACAAGTAAATAGACTAACTGACTGAACCCTGAAATAGATTTTTTTTTGGAAAAAGTTCAAGTAAAAGTTATATTATCAATAAAATATTGATATTACAGAAGTACAGTAATAAGTCAACTGCTGAACGTTTGTATTAAGTGTAATTATTAATACATTATAAAACTTGAAAAGATTTAGTATTTACTTACTTAATATAACTTTACAGAATATAATGATTTTTAGAAGTATTTTACTACTAATGTATCTGTTATTAATCAACAGAGATAACGAGCAGGTTGTGTTTTGTTAAAAGTGATGTTACACTTAATTTTAATGTCCCGTGATTAAAAGTGACAATACGGCCGCAAAAGCTTTTATAATTATTATGCGCTAGTTTAACCAGGGTCAGCTTTATAAAATGAGAATAGTAGCTAGGACGGTATGTTAATAAAAACTCTACTACCATCCAAATTTCTTGGCTTACGACTTTAGAATCCGGAACCTCCATTTCACATTGCAAGTGTTTTCATTAAAAAAAATAATTTTCAGATTATTTTCAACATTCGCTGCTCGCGACATTTGGCCTTATCCTATTTTGGAACATGTTTACGGAACAATTTACTTTCCAACAGTGTTCATAGTGATCATCTTATCTGCCCTAATTGTTTATTTTGCCCAATGGCCACTGCACGCGATGCTGTGGGGTTCCAGTATGAAAATACAGAAGAAAGATAACTAAAGCCATATTACAAACTAAGTTAATTTGTATTTTCATAATACCTGGCGAATTATTACTTGGATAAGAACGCAACGAGTTGTCATATTCCATGTAAGATTATTAAAGTACACAATATGATGAAATGTTTCTAATATAATGAAATAAGGTGATATATAATATAATAAACCATTCGTTTTTATTTATAAATTGTTTAAATGTAAAAACACTTGAATGTTGTGTTTACATTTAAACATTCATGAACTTAGTTTTTTTTCATAATCTCTTTGTGTATAAATTTAAGATAATGTTAAATTAGACAATGTGCTAGTGTATGATTGATTGTAGACCTAATAAATAAATTAAAAAAATTAAAAATGTTCTATATTAAAAGTAATTAAAGATATTTCTGAATTCACTTTTACTTAGATAAGATTTATTTTTTTAATATATATTACTTAAGCATTTCATAGTCCACACAAAAAAAATATTATAATCAGTCTTTTTAAGGTTTTCTTGTGACATTATGACACAATATCCAATAAATTTCATAAGGTTAAAAACTATTTTTAGGATTAATTGATTAACCTGAAGTATATTATTTTAGAAAAAAAATATTTCTATCAAAATTACTTCTACAATTTTTTATATGGTTTTTATATTTACATTGTGACTATGAATATTAGTTGTTAGAAAAACAATCATATTTTTTTGCGTATAAATGTAATTATTCATGGAAAAAATATTTTATTAAATATTTTAACTTGATGAAGAAAATATTCAATAATTAAAAGGTTTGAGAAATAAAACACGTTAGCTTGCAAGTGATTCGAGAATATTAATAAAAACAATAACATTTATTTTCTATTGGTTCTCAAACTCCATATTTATCTACGTTTAGGTACAATGTTTTGTATTGAGTTCACAAATCAACAAAGCCAACGTACGTACAAGTTGATCGAAAAACTTAATCAGTTCTTAATAAAACTGAATCACAAATGAACATTGCACGCATCATACTTATCTTTCGACCAACGTGCACATACTAAATATGTATTTATAAATTCTGATTTCTTTACATAGATATAGGTTTTTATATTTCCATTTTTTAATATGTTTAGTTAATGTGTAAAAATACGTAATATTCAGTTAACAAATCAATATTTTTTTCTTTTCGCGATATAAAATAATTATCTTATAGAAAAACAAGAGGTACAAAAATTTTTACTATAATGATCGAAACACCCGTACATTTGGTATCGTTCAAGTATAAAATAGAAGCTCTTTTAGAATAACTGATATAAAAGTAACAAAGGGAACAAATGACCTACGTACGAGTCACACGAAAACACACAAACTTATTACCCAATATCCCCGCAAATACCGCGTTATTTCATTACACCATATACCTCGAATTACAAGCTATCCATTAGTGTCCAATTCTATAATATCGATTTAGTGAAAATTTAGCAAAACATAGTATAAAAGTTTTAGAAATACCTACTAATCCTACTCAGCAATTAAACGTTTACCCTATACCTATCACTATCGCACTAACATCCCCGTTCTTATGCGAGAAAGAGATAGGGCGTTTCGCATCATCGCCGATGTACTGCACCAGTCACAAAGTCTACGAGTTATAAGACAAAGTATAGAATGGACACGTCACCGCACTGCCCGCCATATTTGTTATTCATTTAATAAATTGAAAATAAATTCGAGTGAAACGTGGAACGACCTGCATCTAAATCCAATAACAAGTGATAATCTGTTTACATCGTTTAATAGCAAGGGCTCATATAGATCTGTTTTTATTCATATTTCTTTCTCTATTCTTTATACATGTTAAATATTTTTTTTTTTGGATTCGGACACGGTTGCGCTCCATAAATTTATGAATAGACGGTTATTTTTTTATTGTTTAGGCAAAAGCTTAAACGGTTTCAGCCGATTTGTTTCAGTCTTAGTGCTTTAAATTGTACCGTGCTCTAAAACCAATACGTTAATGGGTAATGTCCGTTTCGAAAATCCATTGTTTCTTCCCCCCTCCCCCTTCCCACCATATTATTATACGCCAATAACACACACGATTTTTGACAATTCGTCGTATCATATCAAAAATTATTCAGTCTCAATTTTCATTGAAAAAATCGGACATTGCTCATTGTTATGCCGAAATTATTATACGACTAAATCATCTAATTATAAGCGACTATAATAATATATTTTTTTAACAAAATTTTACTTTGGGAACAAACTTTTTAACATGTGACGTCACAATGACAATGCGGAAGTGGCTGCGCAAGTAATAATTATTCGGATTAAACATTCAACGGCTCTCTATCAACTATATTGATTATTTAATAATTTTAATTAAAAACAAATTTGAAATATATTTATTTTATATAACATCGTGTACTTTAAAGTAATATTTGAACCACCCGTATATTTTTGTTATACTCTATGTATTCTCACTATATATGTATATTTATAACTATGTTATTGATATTAAAAAATCTATGTGTGTTTGTGATTTGAATATTTAAAAAATAATAAAAAAAGCGATTAAAACGGAATAAAAAAAATGAAACAAAAAAACATAGACAATAACAGATTGCTTTATTTAACAAAAAATATATAATATATAGAAAGGAAAAAAAAAACAACATTTTTCACGTGTCTTTTCAAGATGTACATCTCTGAACCCATGTGGAAAATCTGTTTTTGTTTTTTTTTGTTTAATAGAATGTAAAATTAAAAATAACCCATCGAACCTTATAATGATATTTAATATAAAATACATATGAATATTAGCTATTTACATAATACGAGTTAAGATTTATACTTTTTTAACACTATTATAAACCAGTCTATAGTAAAGGCTATTCGACAAAACTTAGCGTAAGTGTTAGAAAATTGATGGTTACCGGTAATTCTACATAACTTAGCAGGCAATTTAGATGCTTCGAAAGTAGTAAAACAGCAAAGTAAAAAAAAAGTATAACATATAAAAAAATGTACTTCAACTTTTGTAAATATAAAATATTATGCATTGACCTTTATTATGCGGTACAAAAAACAAATCAAACATGGCACCCAAGCGAAGAAGTAGTGCAAATACAAATGAGATCAAATTTACTAGATATTTAAAAAAAAAATAGTAAATTGCCTGCTATTAGAACATACAAAACACAATTTTAAGTGTACATACAAAAAATGTTCACATCGCCCCATCCCGTTTTTGAGTGCCGCTGACGAGAGCGTTCATTTCGCAAATCATTTTCTGTTTGATAATATATCCAAAATCGATTATATAATATCGACTCACTAAAATATCGATACCATAAAAATATATCGATCGTATAGAAAAAATCGTGCGTTACAACAAATAAAAAAAAATGTTGAAATACAATTTGATAAATGAACACATGGATAACGTTGGTGGTATACTACTCATACGTAATTATCGTCGATTTAAATTTCTTTTTTTCGACAACGTTCTAACACAAATTCACGTGACGTTAAGTGATGATAGGGTTAAGATGGTGAAGCTTTCTGACTAAGCTCTTATATTTTGATTGCAGTCGCTAGCTAGACGAGTTTTAAACCCTGACACCATCAAAAATCCATAAAACGTGATACCCTGGAATCGAAACCAAGACCCCTGAGTTTGAAGCGATTAGCCGCTAAGTTATATTACTATTTAGTTTAATATAAGATTTAACTTAAATTACTACCGTAGGCACCCAACAACGGAATGATCTCTATCTGTTTGTTCATTAAACCGCGTTATGATGCAACTTAAATATAACAATTACGTTATTTTACTCTTTATAAAAAAATGTTTTCCCTCAATTTCTTCACATGTGTTCGACTCGTTTGTTTCATTAAAAAAAGCTTAAATGAAAATAGAAGGTATAAAATAATGGGCAGTATCCTGTATACCTAGGTTACAATATAATCGACGATCTACACTGAAGTGATAAAAAAACATCAATATTAATAATCATTTGAAATAAATAACAAGTTACAATCATTTATAATAACTAATAAAATAATTAATAAAAAAAGACTATCAATAAAACGTCTCGCTTATAAGAAACCGTTGTGTGATCATCAAATCTGTCTACATCATTATAATTTTTTTTTATTTATTTCTTAATAAAACTCTATTTCTATTATTATACTTTATATATATAATTATTATTTCTTCATTCAATGTTAGATACATTTTACGTTAATCATATAATGGTCCTGTTCATCCAACATATAATATGACATGCGTCGTGTTGGTATATTGTATATTGGGTGGCACAGGCTCCGCGCGCCTCCTCCGCAAGTGATACCGCGAATATCTACCGTCAACAACATCACATCGCAACGGTCCCGACGGTGACCGCGACCGTCAAGGTCCAACTGAAGACGCCCGCCTCTGCCTAGATTCGAATTAAATAAACATTTAAATATATTAATATTGTACGTACGTACCTATACGTAAATATATCATAACAGTCTCAAAGTACATACATACAATTATAAATAGGTTAACAAACGGACCGGCGGGCGTCTCCAGTATCCGGATGCTGTGGTGGAACTGAACGAGATATATGTAGCTGTCAAGTCTTGATAAGTGAAGTCCTGGGCCCGCCCCACCGCCGCCAGCCCCCCGCGTTCGTGGGCAAAATGAGATCGAACCTGCCGCGAGCCCACGCGCGGGCTGCCTAGGCGTGCGTGTAGTCCAGCACGCTGTCTAGGGAGAACAGCTCCTTGTAGAGCGCCGGGAACACGTGGTGCGGGTGGGCCGCCTTGAAACGGCACAGCGCCTCCAAGTGCATCAGCGACAGTTCTCTGTAAATAATATCAAAACAACAAATTGATAATTAGGAAAGATCCGATCATAGTTCTTTAAGGTCACATAGGGTGACCACCGGTGGCCAAGAAGTTAAGCATAAACTGGGAAAGTAAACCATTTAGATTTCTTCCAAGCAATAGTATGCAAATAAGTAATGTTAAAGAGTAAAATTTAAGAGATTTAACGTTTGAAACTACTTCTGGATATATTAATTTCCACTGACCTGAAGGTGGGTATCTTGGTGAGAAGTGTATCAAGCACTGTGACGTCACCCTTGAGAGGCGCGTGGTTCGTCTCTATCTCATGCCGCATCGCCGCCATGGACATGTTGAACAGGCACTGGATCTCCGGGTTTCCGCGCACGCCGTGTCGTTCTGGGTGTAACAATACAATATATTGACACAATGATATTAAATTTTGCATATATATAAAGATATGAAAAAATATAATATTTAAGATCATAAATCTATATCCTCTTTAGTTACATTTTGTTATAAAAAATGGTAAGCAACTAATAGTACAATACTCACCTGGCCACAGTAATACGAGGCTCTGGTACAACGCCAGCTCAGTCTCAGTCAGCTTGAGTCTTGCGATGGTCTTTGCCGCATCGAAAATACCCACAACTAGCGCCATGTCTCTGGGGTCGCTGAAATTTAAATCAAATAGTTTCAACCAATTTTATACGAACCACTCATTCGTTTTAACCTATTGACAGTAACTAAACCCAATCTTACTAAAACTGTACAATACCAACTAAATCTGTTACGCTAATGCTTGCCAAATCTGTCATCAACAATACTCTCAAAGTCTCATGTCGCCATAACTGATGGTCGCGGTCATCATGTGTATAGGCAATTACAATGGAGTGGTGTTGCCATTGCCTACTCCATTTCACATACTAGCCCGACCACGGATGGTCATGACATAAATATGTAGGTTTCCTCACGATGTTTTCCTTCACCGTCAAATCACGTGATATTAGTTAGTGTTAAAGTAACTGCACATAAATTGAAAAATTCATTGGTCCGGCCGGATTCGTACACGGTATCCACGGAGAAGAAGACCGGTGTTCAAACCACTACGCTATCACGGCTTCTATCAACAATACGAATCTATGCTGAAAAATCATAATTCAACTCACAATCCACTTCATATAATAAGGATTCTGAATAAATTATAATAATTGTGTTTATATCTGAAATTGTGTCTTAATTATTATTAGTTCCTTTTACTTCAGTATTATTAGTCTCTTCCGCCTTTGTCTCTTATGTTGTCTAACTTTACTTCTTATTATCCTCTGTTACAATTAAGGGATGAAATCATTAATCAACTATCAGTTAATGATATGATATTTAACATATGTTTAGGTAGTTTCTGCTTTCACTTACCGTGCGTGCACGCACTCGCGTATCGGCAGCACGACGTCGCCGTACAGTACTTGCTCGCGGTTCACGTCTATCAGCCGCGACAGGCGCACTATTGCCAGCTCGAATGACCCTGGACACGAAAAGTACAGATTATTCATCGAATGTATTATCTAAGCGCTGTCACTGTTGCTCTGCGTCGGATATTTGAGTCATTTGGTCATATTGCTAGAAAAATAGGTAATGATTTGGACAAACTTGCCTTCATCGACAAGATTGATGGTAAGAGGCCACGTGAGCAAACTCCAAGATATTGGACCGACCTGGTAAAGTAATCGATTGCACATCTGTATATAACGCTATACATAAAGCGTCAAACAAAGACAATTGGCATAACATCGTAAAAAACAGGTTATCGGTAAGGAGACATGACCTTCTGCACCAAGAAAACGACTTACAGAGTTTATATAAACACTAGGCTAGAAACCCGCCATTTTGAGGGAACTACGAACAATATTTGGTGTAGATATATATAAAAGATTTGGAGAGTCTTTGGTAAAGAGTATAAAACTGTAAGTGTCTTACCCGATTTGAGCAGGAGTATCTGATCGTCCTGCGTGAGCTTCATGAAGCCGGGAATGAGTTTAGCGAACTCGATGATGTTCTGGATCATCCCAGTCAGCTTATCGGCGCAATCCAGCCACATTTCCTCGTATGTCATCGAATTATAAAACAAGAGTCTGTAAACAGAAAATAATGAAAGTATTATTTCAATTCTGCTGGTAAGTGCAACGCCAGAATCGCTTGCCGCAGTGGTTCAAGATCTTTCCGGTCTTCGACAACAGAGACCAGTCTAACATCAAAGGAATCAAAATTTATTGTCGATGCTTACTTGGACACGTCTGGTGGTTTCCTGAACATCTCGTGTATGTACTCCAATTTAGGATTTGTGTTTGCGTGTGCCTCAGCCAAACTCTTGACCAGCACCTTACTTATATCACCTTCAGCTGAAGACAAGATCGAACAATTAATTATCAATTTGGTAGTACTATTTATTAATAAATCATCTTTACTAGATTTTTTCAAGATTAATTTTATTAATTTTCTCTTTGAAAAACATTCTTGAGACCAAATAATTTGAATCAAATAATAATTTATTAATAAAATAATATTTTTGCTAAATATTCTCTACATAAATAGAAAATTAACATTAAGCAATACAGAAAAATCTAAAAAATTAACTTATTTAAAAAAAATTATAATGAAAATGAAACTAGTGACAGTGACGGATAAAATGACAACAATGACTCCCATAACTTATGAAACCCATAATAATAAACATTAGGAAAATAAAGACGATAGTAAATATGGTTGTGGACCCCTTGTCCGCGATGTTGTTGACCACGTGCCTACTGACGTGCTGGCGTAAGTACAACAATAGTTATAGAAAAATTTGCATTAAAATCTTTGTAGAACTATAACTTCTTTGTCATGGTAATACGTGATTGCGATGTCTTCTTCTATCTTAAAAATTATACCGTTTTCTATTTTCACGACTATTCTGTATATTTTTTTTTAATTTTCAGCGTGTTTAATTACTTGCTGTTTGGCCACACCTTTTCTACCTTATCCAATGATAATAATAGAATCTAAAAAACATCCGGAGTACCGAAATAGTAAGGTTAATATAGTTTTAAGATATCCTTAAGATTATGAAACTTCTTTAAAATTTTTACTAGACGATAGTTAAACAAATTTATCTTCTTTTCAGTTCAATGGTCATTATTTCTATGTTTGTTTAAACAAGAATCATTTGTCATTGAAAAAGCATAGACCGTTGTAATGAACTATTAAAACAGTCGTATATTGCTTTTGGTCTTCATTTTGAATCTTTTAATAAACTGATTAAAAGAAATAGAACAAAATAATAACTTGAACAACGTAGCGGAAAACAAAAATAGCTTACAAAATTATTAAAGGAACAAAATTTTCAAAAACGAACAACAAAATCAACTAAAATCAAAATTGTATCGACATCCAAGCTTCTACCACTTACAAGGCAAATCGTCCCCGCTCGATCCACTTTGACTGGAACCCGGGTGTCTGCGGTTTGAAACCGCGTTAGGGTTCACCATACCCATTCCGGACATATTCATATTTAAAGGATCCATTAACCTGCCGTGCCCACTACTGGAAGTCAGGTCATCTGGACTAAGTTCCTCGCTCGTCAACGACACTGAGCTCTGCCCGCTGACTAGAACTGTATTCTGGATGTCCATGGGGCTGTGCTGTATATTCGAAGGGCTGTGCAGGAAAGTCGTGGAATCGACGTAGCTCGCAACCAAATTGTCAACACCCATGGACGTCTCTGGTTTTATTTCTTGCTTTATGTTAATAACCCCGGAGGATATGGACGCCGGCGATTGAATCCTGTCTTGTTCGTAACGGTCGAAGTCCTGTTGTATCCGGGTCCGTGTGATGTCGTTTATCGGCGTCTGTCGCATGGATGTCGTGGAAGTGGTTGCTGTTGTGGTGGATGTCGAGCCGGATGGTCGAACGATTGTTGAACTTTTTTGTGGTTCGTCTAATGACAATTCTTTTATTAGGCCTTTCATATTTATCTAATGCTATTGAAGTACAAACGTAACATTTAAATGAATAGTCAAATTCTTTACTTAACTTTTTGATATTTTTGCTATTAATTTCTATATATGCTACTAGGTTAAAATCGTCGTTATTATTTATTGATAAGATAGATCTATTCAATGTCTTTTATATAAAACCTGTAAAGTGAAATTGTAAAACTTACCATGTCCGCCAATGAAGTCTGCATCCAAAAATCCACCGGTTTGTTTTGGCTCGTAAGTTGTTGAGTCGACGTAGTCAGCCGACACGTCGTAAGGCTGCTGCTGTTGCGGCTGTGGCTGGATGCCGCTCATGTTTGAAGTCAGGGCGGGCCCTGCGTTGCTGTACCCGTATGATGACAGCGGCGAGCTGTAGCCCGGGTAACTGGAATGAGGCATTGCATACAGCTATTCTATACTGAATTCATAGTGAATTCAATTATTAGAACAAAGTAGTTTTACAAGCGAAATATATTTTAACTTTGATCAGTCATAACTAATGAAGCAGAGAGAGAAAAGTTGAGACTCTTCAAATTTGTAAATATAATGAACAATTATAGAAGAAGGTGATTTTATATTACATATCAAATCTTCACATCGTCAATGTATGAGCTAGCACCTGTCAATTAAAATCAATGAATTGGATTCGCTACGATTAATACAAGCACACCGCGGCAGCATCACTGGCGGTTGTAGCTCTGGCACCGGGTACCGCTATTCAATACTAGGTGGCGCTATTTACATTTACCGCTAGACGTCATTCCCTGTCACGCGCGTGTACCGTTGCCGTAACGACGTCTGATGCACCGCTGACACGAATGTCTACGGCGAATTACGGGTAAGCAACGGTAAGGGCCTTTTATATAGATGCCGGAGAAAGCATCTCCGCCTAGCCGAACATGTAACGGGACACCAGCCTTGTGATGAAAAATGCAACTATTAACTCGGAAAGAAACGCTGCAGGTTTTCTAAGCGCTCATAAAGATGATATTGTTTCACTTCTTTCTTTTCGTTGGTTTCTGTTAAGCATACATGATCAAACTTTTACCGATAATGCTTACAGTGCAATTTCTATTAAAATATTATTATACGTAAATTCATTTAATTCCAACAAGAACAAGTTCACATTTTTAAAAAAAAAATATTTCTCATGTCAATATTTGTCAAAAGATGTCGCTGTTATATATTTCTTTAAATGCAACTTATTAAGTTGAAACTTTTAATGGCCATTAAGAGACAAAATTAGTTTGATCACGATATCGATTGCAATGTATTATATAGTCGATAACTACATTAAACTGTTCCTTCCGATATTAAAAGGTATATAAAACTACGTGACAAAGTTAATTCTTATATGTAATAAGATATGATCCAATATTTTATGACCAAGTAGCGTCACATAAGCAGTTTTGTACGTACCCGTTGTAATGACCGTGGAATTGATCGCTGGAGCTCGGTGTCTGCTGCTGGGCATCGTACACTGAGTCAGGCGCCGCATCCGTCTGTGCGCGCATTTGAGCGCGATGGAATCGAACCTCGTCCTCGACCTTCTCGCGTTGCTTCTTTGACATACGCCCGAATTTCACCGCTGGTAAAATAAATAAATAATAAACACAAATAAAATATAAAACGTAATTTAATTTCCACTATAAATTATCTTATAAATATCGAAAACGTTTTCGCGAAATTGAAATTATATATTATTTCAACTTTTCGAATTTGCCAACTTTAGTTTCGCCACTTGACGCTAGCTGTCATTGAGATCGTATAAATGTGACATAACAGGGAATCGCTTCAGCGCATAGTTCCCATAACTTTAGAAAATTCACACGGTTAGGGAAAAAAACGCAACGACGTAAAAATCGGTAAAGCAATCTTCACAATGCATTTGCGCTCTCAATGACACCTAGCGTACTGTTACTCAATACACGAACACGCGCGCGTTCGCTGTTGCTGTGTTGCGTGCGGCGCGCGCGTGTGTGTGTGTGTAAGTTGTGAATGTGTTTGTGATCGTCGCGGCGCTGTGTGCGTGAGGACACGTACACACGGGTGCGGTGTGCGGTGTGCGGCGTGCGGTGTGCGGCGTGTGCGCGCGGGACTCGCCGGCCGTTGGCACACTGCCTAGTGGAACAACGAACTCTGGTAACTCTGACGTATGTATGTATAAGTGCTACGTGCGTGTGACGTATAGCAGCCTCGCTACGTAACGCGGTTCGATCCCGTTGAATACTAAAACGTTTTATACTTAAAGAAACTACACCGATATCAGCTAACGTATGTAATTCCGTTGTTATGTAGTGTGCGTAAATTTTTGGGTTATAGTCGACTATGAAGAGTTTTGTTACAAAGGCCATCGCCCGCCGATCAAAGAGGCGCTCCGGTTTCTCGTACATAGTGCGAATGGAGAGGTCGCGACGGCTGGTTGTGGTTGGTACGCATTTTGGAACAGTAACCTCTGGTCTAATGTCCTAGTTAATAGGTTTTCGTACAAAGGCGATATTTTGTGGAGAACATTAACTTCGGAACAATGAGTTGGTTGTGGACCTTTCAGAACTTAGTAAACGTAACGTAAAGGTAACAAAATGTATGTAATTTATGTTTCGGGACACGGTTTAACTGTTTTTTATTGACGCGACTTAAAATATTCCCTTTGTACATTTATACTGTTCTACATAATTATACACAAATCTATCACATATCTTGAAGGAAATATGTGGAAAATTTTGTAAAATTTTAAACTTTTATTTACATAAACAACATTTAGTCAAAATCAAACAAATGGTGAATATACTTTTGGGTTAGAGATATTTTCGTTATAATTAATATTTTACATATTATACTTTTAATATACTAGTTTGATACAAAAATAGAAACGTTACTTATTGTTTAGGTGTATTATGAATCTAACCGTATTCTTATGTGAATATTTCAAGATAATTGACTTGAACAACAAATAAATCGTTGTCGATTCAAAACGATTACAACCGTCTCAATGCGATACGTGATCGTTTAATTGGGTCACATTGTTTTTTTTTTAATTTTTCTGGTTCTATCTAGTTTGTTAGTTACATAAACATAATGACTCTGTATCTATTCGTGTCTGTCAGTTGCATGCTAACAAAAACATATATTATGTTACGCTTCACGCCTGCACCGTTGCACAATATGCAGTGATGTGACATCGAATAATATCGATAACGATTTTTTATTTAATCTAACATTACAATGATCTTATTACTTGACGCTCTCTCAATTAGAACATAGTAAAATCAAACTTTAATATTATTAGCATTAAAAAAGATTCTGCGATGTTCTCCCTCGCAAGAGACTTTCGCCCGTCCTTTAAAGATCTAAACTTTATAAAATTAAACGTTTCCATCGATCATACTAAATTTCACATAATTTATGAGAAAAGGTATATATAAGATCTTAATTTCATTTTAAATTTCCTAGTAATGTAATTTGAAATGTGACCAATCCATAAAGTTCTGTTAGTTTGGTAACGGTGGATGTTGACTTGAAAACTGCTGTACAAAATTTTACAAATTCTAGGTTATTTATTATGGTAATAATGTCTAAGAAGATAGGACTGCCCAGAAAAATGGAAAGTGTTTATATTTTCTGTATTTAAGGACTTTTGGCAAAGCGCGCATGGCATTTATTACCGGTACCTTTTTATAAAACTTTCATATTGGTGTCACTATTAATCTAAATAAAATCCTCGCTTCTACACTGCATTGATGTATCAGGATTTCATTAAATAAGTTAAGATCAAGTTTGTTAAAATTTAGGATATCATAAGTTTTATGACATCCTGGCGGCTCACTCTATTAATAATTTATAAACGTCACCTAATATACTACATTTTAAACAATAAGAGGATTGGAACTTTTTCATTATAAATGAACTGGTTAGTGATCGATAACTAGTGACGACTGGTCTCTGTAGCAGGAAAACGTTAAGGTAACCCCGTCTATTTCTGCCGCTAAATAGTGCTCAAACATCACTGCGTTACACTTAAAGAGTGTAGCTAGTTAAATTATTGGGGTAACGAGACTTCCAAACTGAATTGAAACGCTGAGCATTTCTCCCCGCATGCTACGTTGTTGTGGTATCAATTACCATCAATTGAAAATTTTGCTGTTTATTCATTAATTTATGAGGTGATAGAGGCCCACTGCTGGACATAAGTCTTCTTCAAAGATCTGAACTGTAATCGGTCCTAAGCTATTTGCATCCGGTGGTTTCCGGTGACCATCACCATATCGTTAGTCCACCTTATGGGGCAGTCCAGAATTAAAACGGTACGCGGCCGCTGTTCTGAGACCTTCGCTGGTTTGGTGGATTAAAAAAAAGTTAAATGTGAACATGTCGAGGTGCAGCACTAGCTATTACATGGAGTTGCGCAATGCCGGCTCGTCACTGTACGCTCGGTCGGCGCCCAGCTATGCGCATACTGGGACGGGATTTGCGGCTCCGTCGATATGGCCGCGCCCACACCCTGTACGTACGCGTACGACATTTTATCGATTAACATTTATTTTGTAATGCCGGCGATATTAATGCGATGGAACACGCCGTGAAATAACAAGCGGAAGAACATGGTTTTATCATCCTCATCAGCCGTTAGACTTCCACTACTGGGAATAGGCCTACCCTAAAGATGATCATCACTCCCGCCCAATGTCTATAGTTTTTCTTACAATACTTGCATTTAAATATTCTTTATATGCCATGCAACCTAGCCTCGACTATATTTACAGCATTACAAATACATTTTTTAAAAAGATTAGTATATTAAATTAAATATTTTTAGGTTCATAATCTATCTCGTTACTAACAAAAAAAAAATGTTATCAAAAATTTTCATATCACCATTTCCTGTTTTGTATTTATATATTTTTAAAGCATTATAAGACCAATTTTTAACAAATTTAGATGATTACTTAAATAAAAAATAACTGTACGCGGAGAAGAGAACTGTCTAATATTCGTCGGTTAAAACTGGCTATTATTTACAAAGGTTCTATTTGTCTCTTTTTTATAGGTATATCAACATCAGTTTACGTTTATAAACGTTGGTAATAGGTTGGAATAGTATCATTGAAATACTACTCCGCTTTCTCGGAAGAAGTCAAGATTATGTGAAGAGTTTAACCACTAAAATCCGCTTTGGGAGAAATCACGGGATATCCGTCTTGAATACAACATAACAGTAACTCAAGAATAGGCTACGTAAATATTTTCCTTCTGTATCGCGGTTAGTTTATCACTTGGGCCGCGGCGAAACCTGATTGTATAAGAACAACATTGTGTTATCGGCGCTGATAAGGTGTCGTCGACCCCGCGCTCGCTTCCTCATACCACCACGTGTTTACGACGTAATTTTATTTCACGATCTCACCGGTCGCGATTCGATGCGACTAGAGCGAGAATCGATCCAAACGAAATCTATTTCGTATCGATTTGACGAGGTTAACTGGTGATTTACCTGATGTTAAATGATACACCCATAACAATACGCAATCAGTCAGGACGGACATAATACAGACAGACACAGCAGGACGAGCAAGGTGTTCAACTGATAGTAAGTAATACAATTGCCAATAACATGACGCTAGTTAAGATGATATTCTTATTTAAACAACAATGTCCGTCCGTCCGTCTGTCCGTCAACAATTTTCAATCTCGATAACTACAAGGGAGTAGGAGGCTGAAATTTCGCATACAGACAGATCTCTAGATAAGATCAGAGCCGTTCGAATTTTGTTTGTATGTGGTCGGGTTCCCGAGTTGTGTTACCCAGTTTCAAAATTTTGTATGGGCCACTTGTACCCTTTACGCTCGTCGCCTTGTGACATAGGTGTTAAGTCTCGTTACTCCAGTAAATTAACTAGCTTACAACGCCGTTCAAATCGGAACACAGTAATGTTTGTTGTAAAAGGAGCTGCGGTGGTACCTAAATAGGTCTTCTAAAACGAAGACGTTCTTTCAATGGTCCATACATTTATTTAATATATCATTATCCAGAGATAATTTCGACTAGGTCTATATGTGATTGTATAGTACGGCTAATATTTTAACGATTATAATACAACTAAAATAAAAACTGTACTTACCATCGCGGCTCATGCCGAGCTTGAGGCACTTCTGCAGCCGACAGTATTGACAGCGGTTGCGGTTGACCCGGTCCACCACGCAGGCCTTGTTGCGCGGACATTGGTAGTTCACCACTGGAAGAATGTACTGTGTTAATAAACACATTTAAATCTATGGCTAACATGACCATTAATTTAAAACAACGTTACTTTTTTAAGCAACTTATGGTAAGTGATAGGTACGCTTGCCCTTTACAATGTGGGGATGATTAACATAGTATACAGTGCACCACATTGCGCTCGTCTTGAGACGTAACGTACTAAATCTCGTTATCCTAATAATTTCCCTAGCTTATAAAACGCCTTTCAAACCGGTACACAGTAAAGTTTACACAGTACTGTTAGGCGGCAGAAATAGAAACTAAATAAAGCAATTCGATTTCTTGGAGTAGATTGATAAAATTAGGATGATAGCATCACCATCCATACTCCACTTATGTCGCATTGGAATCGAACCAGTGCTAGCAATCGAGAAAAAAGGACATGGGAAGAAAGATAAATCGATTTAGATCCTAAGAATTTTGTATAAATGTAAAATAATTTAGAAGATATATGGTGACTGCGCAGGAACGATTGGATGAAGGTCTTTGGGGGAAGTCTATATCCAGCAGTGGGCGTCTATTGGCTGATGATGACGCCGTACTAAATAATGGTAAAGCTGTACTAAATATATAAAATTATTTTATTCTGGTACATTACTTCTTGCTTTAAAGACTGCCAACACTTTTAATAGGTATCAACTGTATTGTGAATTTTTAAAATTATAGATTGTTAATAAACTTTTATCAATTTATAATATTCAAGTGATTAACAAATAGTTTTATTTAGGAACTTGACTATTAGGACTATTTGAAAGTATCCTTACAATTCGACAACAAGAGAACGATTAGTGTTTGACTTGTAGTACATAAAAAATATTTATTTGATTAGGTACGGTAGATGTTCTCTGTGAAGCTTAAGTTAATTTAAAATTATACCTTGAAGTTACTATATTTATTAAGCATACTTTTTAAATTATATTATAGTTACGGGTTAGTTGTGCTTGAATAGATTTACTAGTCGTATTTACAGTTATGTTTGCGCAAAGTGTTACAACAACTGAACAACAACAGCATAGATAAAACCAAATCAAGACCTCTCAGTTCCAACAAGTAATAGACCCTTGCAATGATAAGGAGCAAGGAAGACAGATAATCTACACAGCAATAAATATGATTCGCAATTTGTGTTAAGATATATATTGCAAGTTGTTTGATAGCTTACTTAACCAACTTTAACGAGATCTTAAGATATAAGTTATTGACTTTATTTTTATCATATTTGCACATACATAAAGTTAAAAAGTACAACTGTAAATAGCACCAAATCGAGCTCATTGCTCCGTCTACATACCACAGTTACTGAACTTAGCTACAGATCTCTTCAAATCTGAATATATTAATATTTGCACTTGTGCTTATCATCAGAAGTGTTGCTATCCTACCTGAATATTACCAGATAAAAAATCTTCTAGATTTACAAGAAAAAATAATAGTTTCATTACATAGTCCAATTAATAAAGAGTAGAAACAGAAAGCTTGCAATGATCACTCTTTACAAATGTATTAAATATGCCTGATATAAGATATTCATAAAAAATATTTTGTCATTAATATACAGAATATCAAATCATTTGATATATCTAAAGGCTTTAAAATTGCAAATTTTGCTAAAACCTTCGTACTTACAAGATTAACTTAAACCGATATTTTACTTAAATGATTGTACAAAATCGTTCTATAATATTTTTTTGGGAAGGTCTTCAACAAATTAAAATATTTACTGTAAATTTTATTAATCACTATAAATAAGTTTTGTGAGGTTGAGGAAGAGAAAACATTCCAGTTATTTAGTTTAACTTTAAAATGTATAATTTTTTATTAATTATTTGGTGTTTAGCTAATAAAAGGTCGGCGGGATTAACTTTGACGTTTGTAAGAAATGGGTATCCCACAAACTTCCGACCATAGAGCTGATGATCCATAAATATCTTAGTAATCATTTGAGTCATGATTTAATCATTAATTTTTACATCCAAATATTTATTACCAAAATAAACCGGTAATGGAATTAAACTTTAGATTAATAATTTATTAAAAAAAATTTTGCCAAATTGACCGTTCAAAAAAATTGTGTTTTTTTGTGTTATTTAAAAAACTTGTTGTATGAAGCCGACCTGTACTCTGTGACCTCCTGAAGAAACCCTTGCATCCTTCGCAAGTTATGACGCCGTAGTGCACACCCGAAGACTTGTCCCCGCACACCTTGCATGGTATGATCTCGATTTGAGCTGAAACAATAAAAAAAAATCGGTTAAAATATTTTCCTTTATACCATTCATAATCAATTTTGAAAGGTTTAAAGTAAATAGGATTTCAATGAACCTTTTATGACCTAGATACCTTTCCTAGTACAATCATTACCATTTTAAAAAATATTTAATTGGTGTATATAGCTTTATTAGAAAAGTATCCAGTTATATGTTCTGTAGTAAATGCTCAAAATATATATATTTTTAATTTTCATTTTTTGAGAGGGTGGAAGGAGACCCCGAAGTCCTAGTAATGGGAACATTATAAGGACTGTTTATTTGTTCATTCGTTTACGATCGGTGTAATTTGAATTTTCATTTAAACTCCATTTTCGGTCCTGAGGTCATCGACTCGGAGACAAGGTCGGAGCGCGGCCGATGACTGTCTTCACATGTGTGAGTATCCTTCAGCTCGGGCACCGGCTCGTGCCGCGCAGGCGAATTCAATTTGTATGTTCGTGTAGTAAAATCGTTAATAGATCGTAATATTTTAAACAGTTGAGATCACACTGCATTGAATACTACATCCTTTTACAAATAATTTACAACTGAATTACAACAGGAAATAAGTACCGTTATCGCTTGAATTGTTAACTTATGTATAAGAAACATTTGTTGTAAAAACCTTAGCCGACGACTATATGAGTAGAAGTCGCGTGAATTAAAGTGTTAACGGGCACTTAGTTCAAAGTAATTGTTTTACTTTATATGTGTACTTATCTATGCGTGCCGTGCGAGAACCTTTTGATGGCGTAATTTATTAGATGTCTCGTAATTCCTGTCCAAAACCATGTAAATGTGTCAACATTATACAAAACACCGCACATATATTTAAAAGACACAATACTAATCAAATTTTTCAGTCATCTATATCTCAAATTTAATTGTTATAAAACTTGATTTTTTATAATAAAATAGTATACTAATATCTAAAAATTTAAATGAAACATACAACAACATATCTCTATTGCCGGTACAAATTGAAGGATGAGTAACTTGAATAATCTTCTAATAGATAAATTATCTAAATTTACAAAACGTATCGTATACGTATAGGAACCATTAACATGCAATCAGGAGCTAATGGTAGATGCAATAAAACATCTAATACCGCCACGTGTAACATTAATATCTTCAACTTATCTACCTTCAGCTTCATCATAATATAAAACTGTAAACACCAGCAGCAATTTAAGCTTGTCAATTGTGCTGCTTAATTATACCCTTAGGAGATGTCGGGAGTATATTTGATAATAAAAACAAATATTGCAAGTGGAGATTAGAAACGGATATTGTTCTGGTGGTTAGGTCTTTATTGCCGGATGCCGTCAAGGTATACACAACCGCAGCGCCTATTTCTGACGCTGAACAGCAGTGTGAATATGTTCCTGTGTCTATTAAAATTACTAGAATCATCATCAATCATCTAAACCAGTGGACATCCACTGATGTACATACGGCTCGATAAAACACAAAACACGGTCTTATGCTAACTCCAGTGGCTCCCTGCGATCCTTCTTAGTAGAATAAACCCTTAACATCTCCATCTGATGACCGAGGTGATGCAAAAACATCACAACCAACGCCACATTGTTAACTTCCTGTTCTTTTCTCATTAAGAAAGAGTCTAATTAAAAACTTTAACTAAGCACCATCTCATTTCGAAAGAATTAAAACAATGGGTCCAAAAATCTGGTCTCCGTTTACGTAACAATGGCGTTTGTTTTCATGGTTGCACTTTGCCAATTGCGCAAATTACATTGTCAACTATTTGGCAACATCCACAATTTACCAGAGAAACAATTAATATAAATTCTAGAAACAGCTGATAAATATTTTCTTTCGTTCAAGCTACTAATTTATATACCAATTCATACTTCTCCGAGCTGTTACGATTTACGGTCTGTTTGTATTTTTACACGTAAAGGATTACTACTTTTACATAACTTAAGGTTTTATTTAATGCGACCAGGCAATGAGACGAGAAACCGATGACCTGATGCTAAGTGATATGCTTGCCTATAACAACGTGGCGCTGGTTAAGATGGTGTACACAACACCACATAGCGTTCGTCGCTTTGAGACTTAAGGTGTTTAAATCTCGTTACTTCAGTAATTTCACTAGCATACAGCAGCTTTCAAACAGGAACACAGTAAAGTATGCACATTAGTATTTAGCGACAGAAATAGGAGCTGAGGTGGTAAGTACGTTCACGGTAACGAAGATCTTCCTCCAGTAAGGGTAGGAAGTGTCTTCTTAAAGTATTTTATGAAAGAAAGAAATTTTTTAAACTTCCTAATGCAAATACACTGTATTTAGAAATCTTTCTCCCAAATCAAATATATCGTAATAAATCTTATTTAATTAATTGCATCTAACGGGATTGAATCCCGGACCATAACGAGGTGGATAAAAAAACAAGTCCCTCCGGATTACTATAGACAGGGCAACCTGATATAATCTGACTTGTCCATCGATTATAGCACTAGAGGGAGACAGCTGCACACGCCCCGTTGCACTCGGTCAGCTGATTGTGACGTCAACGGTCACCGACCCTGCGGGGCCCGTTCGAACATTATAACGAACTTGAATCGTTCAGGATATCACACCCGCGTGACGTCACCGGCATACCGACTCGAATTCGGTACAAACCGTGATTGCGTAACTTGCGGTACGCAAGGTTGTTTTGGGCTCATCACCATCATCATAAAAACAAAGTGACGTACTTTTTTTTAATTCGTACACAGTGTGAATATTGAATAATTTAATAAATACGGCACGTTATGAGTAGTTTCAGCTATATGAAAAATTAATAGGTTAAAGTAATGATTAGTACATTGCTACATAATAAAACAAATTAATAAAAAAAAAATCATTCTTAGTTTTTTTCATATCACATGAATCGGTAATTTTGTGTAAAAATATATGAATAGGTATTACGAACAAAACAATCTATAGGTGCTATTACATTTTAAACGTAATTATCGTATTATTTATGCAAATATTTGTGTGTTTTGTCGATAAATTTACGCATTACCCGCATGTACACACCCACAAATGTACATGTTCATCGGCCTCGGGCCAAATCCAAGGATCTAGTTCCGAATTTTAATGTAACGGGCCGCAGTGCGGGTGAACGGCCGCGCCCGTGCGGACCAGCGCCCGCCCATCCGACCACTCCATCAGCGGTTCTATTTTACTGTACAAAGCTTTTATATAGAATACCATCAAATTAAACACACTATTAAACCAGCACGAGCACCACCAACAATTCAACATTTACCAAATCTACTTTACTTTTTAAAAAAGCATATATTTAATTTTATTTCATTACACTCAATTTTTGAACTAGCACCTGCGCACGTCTTAAATAGTTTCAGTGTACCCCATAGACATCAAGCCAATCTTTAAAATAAATCATTTTACGGATTTTATTATATTAATTGAATTCAACCTGTTAACCCTAAGATTATTTTTTAGAAAATAGGCAATTTGCAACGTAAATTTTAGACCATACGTGTAAATTATCACTAGGATGTAACACCTAATATGTTGCTTAATACAACAGGTGTCTTAAAAATTTCCATTAAAATGTATTTAATATGTTTTGATATTTATAGAAGCTTTAGAAGGTCAGTTAATTATTTAATATTAAGTATGACTAAAAGTAGTGTAGAATGTTTTGATTCCCCTAATTTCATTAACTAAATGTAGAAGTGTATACAAAGACGTTTCGTCAGACCACCAATAAGTGATAACTAATATGACTTCATAAGCAGAGATATGCAAATGGTATGCGAATGGGTTATTTCGAAGTTATTTGAATATTTAAAATAGCTGATATTGCGTCGCGAATGTTGACTTCTATATCGTTTTATGTAATAACAATGTTTACAATTTCCTCAGTTTTATATTTAGTTTTGGCTTCAAATCAGCCGCCGCTTGGTCGATGAACTCGCCGCTCACTACAACATTAACAATTGTTATTATACTGTTTATATTTACTAATTCTATGTTACTTTATTTAATTTATGATTTTATTTTTATTTAAACACTTTAATTCAACTACCAAAAAGGTACAAAAGAGCGGACTTAATGCCTAGAGGCATTCTCTTTTAAGCTACCATGGGGTTGGCAGAGAACAAAAATAAGGGTGCAGTATCCTGTTAGTATCAAAAATACAGTTACATAAGATGTTACATGAATAATATATATATTATATTGTAATAAATATAATAAATTGGTGCATACAAATATAATTAGGACATATGCTGCAAGAAAGGCCAATAAATATGTGTTAATGATAAGTAACATGAACTCTAACGAAATTTTTGATAGAGTTCATCGATATTTTTTTCTGCTTTTCCCTGATATTATTTTTCAGTGCCTTTTTACATAATTTAATAGTAATGCGATTTTATTATCTGCAGCGATAGTTAATAAATACTTCATTAGTATTAGTTATAATTAATTTATTATAAAACACTAATATTTAACACATGTATGAGATCTTATACAATCTCAGAAATCTCATCGCAAGAAAATTAATGTCCAATAACATTGTCGTCCACTTTGTGATGTGATCTCCAACGAATCATTGGTGATCTGGTTTAGATATTTTCGTTTAATGGCCTCATGTCGGGAGCAGTTCAAGATCTTATCATTCACGGAGACGTTACACATCACTTCGAATTACGGAAGAGTCCAGCAAGTGCAACAATTGTGCAATTGACATATAGAAGTAAAAGATAAAACTACGACGTTGTTGTACACTTCGTTGTTTTACGATACATTTTTTTACTTTTTATAATCTTTATTTATTATAAAGGGTTTTATTACAAATAATATGTCCTTATATGAGCGTTACGAAATTATCTAACATTAAATTTATTACGTTCATATACATTATAATTTAAAGATTAGTTTCGTAGTTTTCATATTACAACAGTATTGAATGTAATATTTCTACTTGTATGTAAAAATTATGGTATTTTATTGGTTAGCTTCCTTTTTCTACAAAATTTAATTAGCGTTTCGTTATGTAATAAATATTTGATTTATCACAACAATACACGATCGATCAGTATGAAGATATTCAAGAGAAACTTGTATCTGTATCGACTGATGATGATAAAAACAACAAAGAACTTGTTAGTGAAATATAATTTTTAATTGCCTATATCTCAAATATAATATGAAAGCTATTTAAGGAAACTATACCGCATAATCAGTTCCGAAACGTAAAGTTTACTAGTCTAGACGTATTAAATGCTAACACCTGTTTTTTTTTTAATTTTAATAATATTAAATATCAGATAGTAAGTAAACAAGGAAACAATCAGACGCTTACGTTTTATAACGTCTGGACAGGATAATTCAAAAATAGCATGAGTTTTTATCGCACAGAAGGGGGCAACAACCCATTCCACACAATCATATGTGCACATACATACGTGTACCTTATTGAATACTTTAACTTAGTTCACGTTAAACGGTTTTTGATTTGTACAGTCTATTTATTTTTACAAAACTGTCCCGTTAAATAAATTTCAAATTAGATTACTAATGAGAAATTACAGCATTGGTATAAGAAGTGAATAATACGTTTTTCCAAATTGTACCAAAAAACTATAATGTCATGCCAAATGAAATCTTTCTGTCTTTATTATCAACCCTTAAGATCTATATTTTAAACTTTTATGCAAAGATTTTTGAAATATACATTCTTTAATAAATTGAGTTGTATAAAAAAAGCCGATAAAAAATCTCAAGGGAAAGCAAGCGGTAATAGTTTAAATTACTGTTAAATAAGTCGTGGTAAAGAGAGCAGTTAAGTAATAACTAAGTTAAACGTCATACATCAGTTAATTTGGGACACGCCCTAAAATAAAAGTAACAGCTACTCGTGACGTCGGCGTGACGTCACTGGCCGTCGACCCTACTGTGGGCGTAGCGCGGTGCAGCTTTGAATTTTTAACGAGTAATTGTTCATTATAAATATTTAAATGATATTTATTGTGATTACGCCTATTTATATACATTATTACAATGGAATGAGTTAAAGTTTGACCTCAGATTCACCTGGTGTAACAATCACGATTTAAGGTGAAGCGTGATCGTCCAGAATGCTGTGACTCTCATATGTTGACTATATCAATGCAATTATAATACGAAAATGATAAATAACAAGCCTCGAAAAATCATACAACAAAAACTAATGAAAGTGTTATACGTAGTGTAACGGAATATTCTATTTATACCAAAGAAAAATATGAGTTGGAAATTGTTATAAATGAAAATATAACAGGCCGTAATATCAGTCAGTTAATTAGTTATAAGATAACAAGGGATAGATTTTTGAAATATTGTACAAAAATATGTAATAAGGTGTTGTAAAAATAAATAGCAAATAAGTGAAATAATTATATTTTATACTGAGGATACGATCGCAGCCTAAACATAAGCAGGAAAAATAAAATATAAATAGCGGTAGTAACAATAAATAAAAGTATAAAATAGAATTAAGTAATATTAAGTAGTTAAAAATTAAGACAAATATGGACTCTGATTTACGGAGAACAGTATAAACAATAATTTTAAAAATTACAACCAATCGATATCAAACGAGTGACCTTGGGATTTAATCCAGAACCTTCTTATTACGTAATAAAGGTGAGAAGGTCTATATAGAACTTGATGAGAGAACACGATGATAGATGATTTTTTTTATTATTTTTAATTTTATATTTTTAAGTCGACTTAATTATTGTACATAGCTTTCAAGAAGAAATGTTAGATCATTGAATTGTTTTTAGTTTATATGACTCACAGAGGTCACAGTGTTGAGGAATTAATAATGAACAACCTTGAACTGGTGAATTATGCAATTTACTCTCGTTTTGTGAAATAAGCCACTGAATTCATTCATGAAGGAAATGTAACTTAAGTACTCCAGTTGTAAGATAATGAGGATTTTTTCAGAGTTCCGTTATAGTATCAAATATACTAATAGCATCTATGTTAATACTTAAAACATATTTTAAATTGTACAAAACTAATGGAAATGTCGTAAATTCATTTTAAATCAATATTATTTTAAATATATAATAAATTATATTACCGTAAGATAGTTACTTTGGATGAATAGATTAAGTGTGAAGTAAGAGAGCAATTTTATTTCTACGGATATTAGATTATTTCCTATATTGTTATCATTAAAATTTATTTATATTTTTTGGATTATATAAACCCCTTCACGTATTGGGTAACATTTTCACGAAGGAAATTCATTTATTAACACCTATCTGTAACTTTATTATGTTTTATTTAAAGGTAGTCTTACTAACGCAATTAATGTTACTGTAACTTAATAAATAGATTATAAAAAGGCAATGAAAACGATAAATTTCGGCTGTAAGGCAGATGAAAACGAATTGGAACCGAGCTCCGGTTAAAGCAATTAAGTAACAAGTCAAAGTGCAAAGTGTGTCAAGTGCATTGACCCCGACCGAAAACACGTGCAACATTCCTTTGTGCCAAAAACATTGTAAGGTGGCATAGGCGACGAACAAAATTAAACCGTACGACTTAAGGTTTAAAGTTTATTTTTACGCCGTTTATATAAAACACAGTTTAGGTTTTATTTTTAATTTAAGAGACTTTAGTTAGAAAATTACGTATCGAAATAATAAGAAATAAACCATTAAATTTTTCTCCGTACGTGGAAATTAAAATTCGTATTACAACATCATCACACTGTTGCTTGTATGCAAGGAATGTTATGTTAACCCAAATTTTTAGGACAATTAACACAAATACCGAACAAAGAAAAAAAAACCGGACTATTAGTGGAAACTTATTAAGTGGGCCACAAACATTCAAATCCAATTGGGAACGTTGCAGATAATGCAAATTGTAAATAACGATGCTGGGTTTTAGGGACAGGTGACGTGATGGCTTACTGACTAATGTACTTAACTGTGAAAATATTACACAATTTAAACTTTTATGTAATATATATATAATCAAGTATGAAATGAATGCGTTAAATTTTTAAATAGCACCACATATATCTTTTTCGTTATATCAAAAATCAGTTACAAGGATATATAACATCCTGTTCTTTATAAATCACCATTAAACTCGAATCGAGTTTATTATTTAGTAAAGTCAAAATCTAAATTGTTTTATTCAGTGAATATATATTGAAAGCCAAAATCTACCATTAATTCGCAAATAAACATTGAGAACAGAGACATTACTTCGATTCTTAAAGGACGCATTTTTTAATAAAATTAGTAGGAAAATCATTTTAGTATACTGTAAGTATACAAAATTACTGTAGTTTTCAAAATGTACTAGAATACTTGTCTGGAAAGACAACTTAAACATTTTCATTAAGCTTTCCATTAATGAATGAATGTACGTGAACGAACATACGGATTCATTGATAAATTTGATGATATTAGGATTTAAAGATCAATAAATCATGATCAATTTCTTTAATTATATTTATAATATCAGTACGTTAAATGAAATCTCTAATATAATATTTATTATCTTCAATGTGTCAACGAAAATAAGCATGGGTTTCAAAGGGGAATAAAAATATGTTTAAACTACTACATGTTTAAGTATCGTTGCGTTGTTAAGACGTTTAATTATCACTTTAATGGATTTAAAATTTTAAAACTAATCATTAAACGCGCGTACACTCAAATCGTTAATAAAACAATTCCGATAGGAAAATCTGTGTACTGAACTACCGTGTGTATATCAATAACCAGACGACAAATATTTACTATATTCGTATATGCAGCGAGATAAAAGGTCATCACATTTCGTCTGTTACTTATTTCACTCTCGCTGGCATTATTATAAAAAAATATATCAATCAAAGATTCCATATGCTTATTCATATAGTATATATGTATATATATATATATATAATTTTCATATAATTCTTGTGAAATAAAACAATTGTAATTGACAACATTTACTGTATTAATTTTCATAATTGTTACTAATGAAATTAACTTGTACAATCCACTTGAGACTAATTGTAATCAAAATCAAATCCATCTATGGAATCAGATCTTTCTTATCTCATTTATTTCTAATTTCTTTTTAAACAATATACGAACAGGTTTTGCTTATTTTATTTAATAAGAACTGCTAAGGAGTGGAATAATGTGCGAAGACGACATTGGGTTTCAGAAAATTAATGAATACGTTGTTACTAAATTAATGCGCTTTACCACCACAGACCACATCGCTACTTAACTCCATGTGAGATCGTAGTCAAACATTATGGAATAAAAGAAACTTTCAATATATAGTCTAAGTCGATAATGAAGTAAAATATTTAGTTCGTAGATTCCGATTTTGTTTAAAAGTTTAATTCAAAATTGTCGCTAAGAAACTAAACATTTCCGCATTTTTTAACAGAAACTTTCTATGATCTAAAAGTCTCGGAAAATATAACAGGAGTTTACCTCTGATGGAGTTAGCAGCTTTCTTATCCATGAACATGCCAGATATAGATGATCCAAACATCCCTTCACTGTTCCCCGGAGGCGGCGAGGTGCTGTCCGCGACCGACCCTGATATGTCCATTCCCATCTGGTTGTGCATCACCGGGACGTCGGTGTGCGGTTCCCTCTTCAGCTGCACACCCTGCGGGAGCTGGGACTGCTGGTGCAGCATCGTCGAAGCCGAGGAATGGCCGCCGTGCTGGTCAGGCGGCCACTGCGACCCGAACAGCTCGTGAAATTGGTTGTTGTTCATCATTCCGAAATATGGATGCCTCGTCGAAATGTTAACTCTCTCCCTTTAAGTTATTTTTGACCAATGATATTGCGGACACGCGAATTGAATTCGCATTGCTATTACACTACTATCACCTTGCTTGGTTTATTATTTCCTTTCCTTTCCTTTTCTTTTTGTTTTCTAAACTCTTTGTAAAAACAATTTTGATCGACTTTGTCGGGTTAAGGCAACTTTACTCTATCTTGTCACCATAAGAATTTTTCTTGGAAAAAACTTTATGGCACTCCGGACTGTTTGGTCAACTTTGTTGAATTTAAGCACCAGCGTATTATTTTAACTGATAAATATATTGAGGCCGAGTGGTGACGTGAGATTTCTTTTCGCAAAGTTTATTTCAGGAATTAACTTTTTGAAGAGCAACAAGTTCCTTGGCATTTTGTCTCCGTGATTTTGTTTTTATGTCTCCTTTTCCTTTTAAATATATCTATATAAGGCACTGTTATATTATTTTAAACAATTTATCGTTTTATTTCACTTATTCCCGTATACTTTTTCCACAATCCAAAATAAAAATCTGTAAAAAGAAAACCAAAGCAGAGAGACGGATTTACTTGATTTTATTTTATTAATAGAAGGAGATATTAATGCCAATTGTATTTGCAAAATTTCAAAAATGGATATAAGTTAATATAAAATGCTCAATTATGTTAAACCAAAATTAAATTTTTATTTTACGTTGAACGCAAAATTATTAATTTAGAAGTAAGTCGTTTGTCACCACGTTCCGTTAAAAACATCCCGTTCACTGTAGCACTTTGTAAAGGCACTATCACTGTTTTCAGTAAATAAAACGATAGGTGTGATCACCTCACTGCTGTAATGGTAAAAAAAAATTTGTACGTTATTTTTTGTACTATGGGTTGTGCACAACTCGGTAACGCGTAGAGGAGTGGCCGTCTTGAGATGTTGACGCCTGAGCGGTCCGATCGTGACTGACGCATTGACGAATCTTCGCTCGGGCTCACGAAAAATTATATATTTTTTCATTCGGACCGAATAATCAACTTAGCTCATAGTGATAGTTCAGTCGCCTCGCCTCGGTGCGGAATATAATGGGCAAAAAATACTCTGTAAATATCAAATTTAAAAAAAAACTTGTTTCAAATTCTAAATTTGTAACAAAATAATTTTAAAAATCTTGTGTTATATATTAACTATCTATTGAAGTAAGGCTAATATTAAGAAATGAAAATGTCCAGTATAGTCCGCATCAAGTACAAGGCAAGATGTCGGTGTGTGCGTGTGGTGGTGTTGCGTACGGACGTACCGGCGCGCGCACACAGACGCACGGGCGTCACAGCAGTCCATTGACCTCGGGACCCAAACAAAGTAGATTTCGGTGAAATGCTGTTGAACTCTAGTTTGAATGTGTATCCTTCGCTTTTGTTGCCTGCATTACTTTAGCGATTTTTTTTCGGTAATTTTTTTTTTGGTGTAATACTCGTTGTTATTGCAGTTACCACGCTGTTACTGCAGTTTGAACGTCTTAATATGGTTTTTGTTAATAGTCCGATGAACCCGGAAAAATTAACGTTGTCAACCGCATAACCGACGTCATGCGCATTTTTCCGTTTCATTATTCACAGAATATAATCTACGGGATACGATACACATAAACAATTAACTTTTAATTTAACATATTACTTTTGTTATTAAAAAATGGCATCCTGAATTTTTTTGACATTTTAACGATCATCATCATCGATCGATAAGACCCCCACTGTTAAACCAAAGCCTCTGCCGACACCGAAATTTTAATGTTTGTTATAAATTTAATAGCACACATTCAATATGTGTTTATTCCAGAATTAAATTCAGTTTTTTTTACTTTCCAAAAAAAATTATAGGTCATCGGTCTATAGACACGTGCTCACCCTGGCCAATTGACCTTACGTCGAGGTCGCATTCTCACGATATGCATAAATGAGGTAATCTGTGCATATCCTCACATCTTTCTGTATTCCCTAATCAAACAGTGATTTATATACCAAATGCCTCAGTGGCGAAGCGGATGACCGCCTGACAACACGGGTGTCTCTAACTCAATCCCAGAGTCAAATTATAGAGGTCGAATAGAAATTTAGTTTTTAAGACTTGATTTAAAATAAAGCTTTATCCTAGCCACAAACATATGGGATCTGAAATATTATGGGTAATAACGCTTTTCCATTTATAACCTCATTACTATTAACACCACGCAAAACTGGGTTCAGGTAGTTGTAGCATATTCAAGATATGAAAAAGATATTTCAAAAATATGCACTTTATTTAACAAAATTTTGCGCTATGTACGAAAAGACATCAGTTTTTAAAAGTTTATTTGATTACAATAACATAATTTCTGAAAAATCAGAATAATAAAAAATGGGATTTAAAAGAGATTCTTGTTTTTTCTTTATGTACTCAAAACATACTGTACTATAAAAGAAGTTGATCATAATATAAGATATACCTTAAAAGTAGACACGTCCGTCAAATTGAGAATCTCTTTTTTTTGTATGTTAAAAAAATTACAAATTTTGTGTATTTTTTAAAGGGAAAATTAAAAGAATATGTATATGACAATGGTCTATAAATGAAGTAGGAAATCGCACAAGTTCCCGACTTATTCGAGGGTTAGGTGTAAATAACCTAGCGATGGCGGCGACCTTGCGAGCGAGACGCGGGTGACGTCACGCACTCCATCTCCTTCCCCCTCTTGGGCTAACGAACTATCGATTTAGGACCACGTGCTGACTTTTCATCACCCGCATCATATATAATGATGTTTATAGTATTATACTGACTCACGCCTGTTAAAACGATCATCAAAACTTCGGCCGCCTCCTAACCAAGAAGGGTGTTCGGAACTGAAAGCTTCGTTCCATTAAAGCAACCGTTTCAGGAAGCAGCTTGAAACTCTGCATACTTCATTTTGGTAAAAGAATAAATAAATAAACAGCCCACTTAATGGACTCAATTATTAACCTAACTATTATTGCCACACTTTACTGTTAGGACTCGAAATGTCACAAGGATAATTAGGGTTAAAGCAATATTAACTATTTTTGTACTACATTTACACAATTTTTCTTCATTTCTAAATACTGTATTGTACAAATAATTGACAGGTAGACATTAGAGTAAAATTTTAGATCTTTCTAAATAATCCATAGTAATTTGGTTTTACCATTAATTTATACAAATTTTAAAGATTTCTACTAAATGAACTTTATAAACTGCTGTATATGAAATAGCTCGTCTGTAAAAATATATATCAGGAATCCTTCATCGATAAATCTGTGAACAATGTTCAAATGTTGTTATAGATAAAATAATATTTAGTATTAATACAATAACGCAGAAATTTATTCTTGTTATATAATGTAAGAGGAAGTTAGACTACCGACGCCCAAGTATTGATTCAAGAGGCAAGTATGCTAACGTTGGAGCTAAACGACTCTCATAAAATTAATAAAGCCTACGAGCACATCGTGGTAAATAATGAAATATTCCAAGACTCGTATCGTTTTCTTTAATTTTTTTATCAATAAACTTAATGTAAGTGCAAAATCCATACGTAAAAATTGTATTGTATCGAAGGTTCTTGAATACCCACCATAAGGTGGACCGATGATCTGGAGAAGGTTGTGGTAATACGCTGGACGCAGGCAGTGCAGGACCCATTGGAGTGAAGATATTTAAGCGAGGCCTGTGCCTAAAAGTGGGCGTCTATCGGCTGATGATGGAGGTATTTTCCTTTAGACTGTCTTTTCTAACTGGGTTCTAAGTTTGTCGTTTCATTGCAATTAAACAGTTAGAGCAGTTGTATAATAACGGGCGTAGATGATTTGTAATTACATATACTTAATCGATGACATCATAGACCACCCACCTGTAACATACCTACGGTACAGTCATCCTACTTGGGTGCAACGGTCATGTGTGGTACATGTCATGTACGCGGGCACCATCAGCACCGCTATCATATTTCTTGCTCAAAATTTTTACTGGCACATGACTCATCATCAGTTATTATCGCAACAAGTGAACGACCTGACGTTAGTACGAATTGTAATTGCACAATAATTTTAACATGAATCCAATGAAAATACAAACACCATCATAATTTGTATATGAGTAGGTCGAGGCATAATTTAAATGTGATTATGTGGAGCCTCAATATTAAAATCTCAATATAAAAGAATTAATCTTTTCATATAAATATAATTTAATTCAATCTGTAGTACAAATACTGTGGAGATATCTATCTTAATCAAAAATGACGCAGCCATAAAGCTGAATGTATATCTCAAATAAAAATAGTACTGATTACTTATAAATAAATCCGGTGTAATAAATATACATTTTAAACAAAAAAATTTAAATTTTAATCTATACCTTAACAAATATTTAATGTTAGTAAGATCAATCGATATCTTCAAACAAATTAGCATTTTTAATCTCTTGTATATTCTGACACAGTTTAAATGTAACTATATACGTCTACGTGTTTGTATCATTGTCTCATACCAAATAATATGTTATAAAATTAATTATTAAATAAATCAAATAGTATACATTAGAACTAACATAATTTTTAATCTAAATTCTATGTTTTTACTGTAAAATCAAAAATGTTCGAGCTAATTTAACGATGGACGTAAATAGAGTTTACGTCCAAATATCCTGATTTCACCGACAGCTGTTGTACTCATTGGATTCTGGGTTAGAGTAAACATTTGCCCGTTAAATTTTTAACACATCTAACAGGATTCAATGACTTTTGAACTAGATACAGACATTGATTTTATCAGGCTTAGCTTACAATATATTTCAGTCCTGTTTAGGTTTTTTGAGCTGAAGTACGTATGCTTTATGTGCTATATCAATTAATATGGTACATGATTTTAATGAAGTTTAAGAATATTATGGAAACTCAATCCTCTACATGAACGAATTTACGTATAAAAATATCAAAAAGTAAAAACTCTCCATAATTATCATCATCTTTACATCTAGTCAGAAGAACGCTAAGTTTCCTTATGAATTCTTGTGAATCCATTCATGAATTTCTATATAAGGAAAAATTTTCTAAATTTCATATATATATATATATATAT